>OY855904.1:8405569-8698069 GCA_963693305.1 Meandrina meandrites
TGAGGATCGCTGTGCCCATGTGTAGGACAGGCACTTTGGAGCCAAACTGGCCACTCTGAAGGGACACAGTGATATAGTCAATTGCGTTGCATTTAACCCTGTCAATGAAGAAATGTTGGTCAGTGCTAGCGATGATCACACCATCCGAGTGTGGAAGTCGAGACAGTTGTCTCAAGGAAATCACAAGTCATGTCAAGAAAAAGCAATTTGTGGAGATTAGTCAGCCGGGTTAATTTTCTGTGAGATGGAATCATTGGAATGTACAGAGAAACAGTAAGAAAGAATAATTTGATAGCAAGAAACACCTTACTGTTAGACATAAAAAACACTCTTGCCCAACTCCGTTACTCTCAAGAGATTACATGTACGTGTGAGGTGCGCAAGAGCCTGTCATCTTTGCAGGTCGTGATGGTGGCAACCGTTATCTTGTGACGGAAGAGACGTAAAGCGTTCCAGGCGGAGAAGGTTCAAGTTCAAGTCTGGTTCACACGTGCGACGGCACGCAAAAAAGCGAAAATACATTGCATTGCAAGTTACGCAAATCAAAGTTTCCAACCTAAAGAAATTAAACCCGGCGGTCGAAGGTGTGTAATGTTCCTCTTCTGGATAACTGAAAACGGTCGACCAAAGAAGGGGCGCAGATTCCACGATCTTAACTCCATTAAAATGCAAAATTATTGTCAAAAGCGACCAAAATGAATGGGAGACGCCCTTCTGAGACACAGGGAAATAAGGCCTCTGCCTAGAACATTTGACATGGTTTTATTTGCAAGCGCAAACAGCGAAGCATGACCTGTTCACCATTTTGAAAAAGAAAAAAAAAAATGTCAAAAAAAAAAAACGCCTGCCAACCTAGCGCCCGTTTTTCTATACTCATTTTGCCTGAATTGACAACAGTAATTCAGCTCCACTACTTAAATATGTGTCATTAGCGATAATTGGAGTGAGGGGAGTCCAATTCGGTCAGTATAATTATACGATTTTGTTAAGCGCGATTATGATGACAGAAGAATCGGAAGACACTCAAGTTCTCACAATTACTGTAATCACAATTGTAATAAAAAATCGAGAAAAAAATAACCACCAGGGAAACATTTGGGTGAATAAAATCATAATAGTTGTGCTGCTTTTGAGATCAGAGCATAGGTCCGTGCTTTTGCAACGCGCGTAAATGGCGCACACTGTCAAATTTCACCTCTAGGTATAACACTCGATAAGTGCTCAAATATGACCTCCTGAAATTCAATCAGATTCTTGAGAGTGCGTGCTTCGATGAAGTGCATGCTGATGTCCAATTCCCACTATGAGGCACTCCTGCAGGAGTCATCTATTCAACATTGTCAAGTCTTGGACTTGTTTTGTTGATTACAACTACCATAATTACCTGCAGGCGCGTCTCATAGAGGAAACGGGGTATTCATGGGTATGCCTTCCTCAATAGTTGTTGTTACAGTTGAGACTGCGATTATATACCTTTTTTAACCAGGAATGCAAACGAGGCGAAAGGGAAAGTCATTGGTTAAAACAATGCAGAATGACCCTTTCGCCTCGTTTGTATGCCAAACCGGTGAGAACTAATAACAGCTATTCATTCACAGCTATTCAAATACCGTGGGAACGAGGCTGGCGTACATGTACCATATTTGTGGTCCATGGTATATTAGCTCAGATACCATCGTCCTGTAAAGCAATCAAAACTCGGGAACTGCAGTATAACATGGCTAGTTTCGACAGTGTTGCTTGTTTACAAGTAAAATATAAGTATAGTGGGCATCGATGGCACCGAGTCTCTAAACACATTAGGGACTGTTTAATTTCTCAAGGGAGTATTTTGATTTCTCAAGGGAGTACTTTTCGCTGTGGGTGATAGAAACGTCACTCCATAGGAATGCGTCAGCACTTCCAGATCCCGAAGTGTTTTTTTCACGCGTCGCTCGTCATCTAGCCTGTCTAGCCTTTTGCAAATTAAAGGTAGGTATTTTTCAAAGATCTCTGTCATTCATCGATTGAATCACTTAGTTTTAATAATGCAGGATTCATTTAGTGAAATGCCGTAAAAGAGCCTGGAATGTTTTTTTTTTTTTTTTTTTTTGGGGGGGGGGGGGGTGGGTGCGGGCTAATAAAAGCCTTCGGGACTGTGAGTCAATGGGTTAATGCGTCGCAAATCGCTTTCAACAATATTATCATTTCCCCTACGCATCCCCAATGCAAAAAGGTCGAATCGCGAAAACATCTTTGATTTTTAATAAACAAGTATTTATAGATAGAGAGAACACACTGGACTCGCTTAAAACGGCCATGAATAAGGCACACAGTAAGCAGGAAAAGGTATTATTGTTCTATTTATTATCGGCATTTTAAGCTGCTAAATACGTTACATTCCCACACAAACTGTTTCGCATTATCATAACGGACGTTCACGCAGGTACAGACAACCCAAGTAGCTTACGTTACGAGAGAGCAAAGAATTCTTTTTTTTGGCTGATCGTCGGTGTAAGAACCTGTGAAACTCGCCAGTGACGTAAAAAAGAATGACCGAGACAACAAAGGACCTTGTAACAATATAGAGCAGGAAAACAATAACTCCAAGACAAAGAAAAAAAATATGATAGGTCAGCCTTACACCGAGGTATTTTTTTTTGTCATTTATCATAAAAAGGGACATGACCTTACAATGAAAGTGTATCAAGTTAATCACTTTGCACCGTTCAGACCGCTTTTTAAGACTTTGTTTAGAAAATGAAATAACAAAGATTTCGGACGGTAAATATTCTGCTTTTGGGTTTTTATCGCCATTTTGTGTCCTCCCTGTTAATCTTTAAAACTTTTCATTTGCTTCCGATTTTAGAGCTTCCATTTATTGTCGGCCAGGCGTTTTATAAGTGGAAGAAAATGAAAATCACATTGCGGTGACAAACATGGCAAAACAACGCATGTCGGAAAAAACCGTTGATTTCAAAAATTTGACGTTTCGTATGCTACAACATACATCTTTAGAAGTGACCGTTAGCTAGATTACCAATTAATGTAAATGTGAAGTAAGGACTAGTACCTAGTCTGGAACAATGTAACAACAAACAGATTTTTACCAAAATCTGCCGGGAAAAATATATTTGTGTGTACATAAATTAATGCAATGCTAGTAAAGAAAAAGTTGCTCACTACCAACGTTCTCATTCAAGATTGGCAAGTTTTAATTTTTCAAGTATATCCAACTGACCATTTGCTAAAATGTCAAAATTATTCCATTTATATTATGGCACGTTAAAGTAATGTGATGTGGTAATGTGGTGTGTTCAAACCCCTGGCGCTTTACACTTTACTTGTAACCTCGCAACGCACATTGAAAGTTTTGTAAGTGAACTAACTTCGATAACCCCCCGTTGTTAAATACGTGGGGAGATTGGGGCGAGGGACTTAAAAGGCGCGCGATACGGGGGAGGTCTGGAACCGACCGAAACAAATATGGCGGCAGAGCGGCAGCCAACGCGGAAATAATGCCCTGGAATGCTTTCGGTTTGCATTCAATGGAGGATGAAGCATTATTTCGGGAAAAAAGGCCGTATTGAAGAATGTCTCTCATTGCAGAAAAAACTTTGAAAAGTGGCATTATCCCAGGAATTAATCCATCGCTATTGGACGAATCACTGGTCAAATGACTCTTTGGACCGAACTTCCAGATAACCTTCTTTTGCATGTCTTCTGCTTTCTTTCTCCAAAAGAAGTTTTACTTGCGGGTGAAGTTTGCCGAAACTGGCATCGCCTGTCGAAGGACGACTTGCTCTGGAAATCCTTTCTTCAAGATACTTTCTACAAAACAGCAAACAGGAAGGACGTTGACCTTCCGAACTCATCTTCTTGGTTTGCAGAGTTTCAAAGAATCCACGTAAAAACACCGGTTGTGGAAAGCCAAGTGCTCGAGGCTCATACCGATGAAGTCCTTCATGTCGCTTTTTCTCATGATGGCCAACTATTGGCTTCAAGTTCCAAAGATTGCAGTGTGATTTTGTGGCGTGTTGATGATTGCAATCATGTTAGTGTTGCGCAAAAGATTAATTTTCAACAGCACAGTTGGGACTATGTTCAGTTCTGTGAGTTCAATGCAAACGACACACTGCTTCTTGTATCAGGTGTTACCAAGAGACGACGGCATGTAGGTAAGGGCTTTATAAATGTAGATTTTTAATTCAATATAAGCTATACAGTGTATAGGTATATGGTTTCCCATATAGTGTATTTATGCATTGGTTTTTGAGCTGTGTTGGTGTGAAATTGGTCACAGATTTTGCCAACGGTTGAACTGACTATTGGCAAAGAACCACAGGTCACCCTCAAGCTCATAAAGGTGAGCCTGCTTGTGGGCTGATTGGCTTTGCTGAAAGCATGCCAAATGCAAACCGCACAAGTTGTGACTGCATACTATTACAAAACCAGTGAACCTTTTCTCCAGCCTCATCTTCCCAATGCTTTCTGTTAAATCAATAGACCAATTGCATGCTAAAATGAGAAACAATTGTCACAAATGTGAATTAAGTCTGAGGCAATCATTGATATAATTAAGAATTAATAATTGCACGGACATAGACAAGATGGTGTTGCTCCCTAGCAAGTTTCTATAAGATAAACAGTCAATAGGCAAAGTTTGACAAAAATCTCAGTGTAGGTTCTATTTCACTGGATTGACCTTGTAAGCGATTAGTTGGCCATTTGCCACGGGAGACCACTTAACACAGGTTTGCGCTTGTCTGTTAGTAGGGAGTAGTTTTCTTTCAATTCCAACACCCATAAAAAATGACTAAACTTTTAAATAAATTTCTTCTGAATTGCTTAATTAAAATATGTTTTTAGGGTTTGCAGGTGAAATTTTTATATACAAGCTCCAGGGATCTTCTATGGGTAGTTATGTTCATAGTAGTGCTAATGAACCTTATGCTTTGTTTGGAGCGTGGTTGAGTGAGAGATGTTATGTATCAGGAACACTTGAAGTAACCACGAAACCTGCTGAGAATGATGACCAGTCATTTTTTTCTCAACTTTGGGCAAACTTTGTTGGGGAATTACCTGAACATCAAAAAAATCAAAGAATATCAAAGCTTGTTCAAGTTGTTAATCATGATGGCTGGACAGTGACACTAGTTCATGTAGCCAGGCCAAACATCAGTTCACAATCCACATATTCCTCAACTGCATTGCAGAGAGATGACCATGTTTGCCTCATCTGTACATATGGTACTGTAACCAATGCACTACCCCATCAAATAATGTTCAAATGGTTAAAACTACCACATGATCTAAACAGCCATGGAGGAAGAGAAAGTTGCACGAGCAAAGGCCATGAACAACGCAGTGAAATATCTTCTGGTGACTTTGGATCCTGCTCCAGACCAGACTATTGTATTGAAACCGATGCACAGATAATTGGAATAAGTTTGTCACCAGACCATCAATACCTCTATGTTAACTGCCGCCTGTTCCAGCAGCAAAATGATGAATCTGGCAATAAATTAGATGAGTCTGAAAATCCAGAAATCTCCAATGACATAACATTGCAAGTTTACAATTTGTCCACATATGAACTTGTTGGTGTCCATGTCGGTCATCAGGCCTACTCTAGCAGCGATTATTGTTTCTTTGTGTATTCGGATGTTGCAGACAAGCTGGTTGCTAGGTAAGACCTGACATTGTTAGGTAAAAGGTACCTGGCGTGCGTTTCTCAAAAGACCCGAAAACTTCTCGGGCCCGAAAACGGTCCCGTAAAGCCCCCGAAACAGCTTTCGGGTGTTTCTCAAAGCGCACGAGAACTTCGGACCCGAGAAAATCACGTCATTTTTTCCCGTAAACTTTACGGGTACTCGCCACCTCCCGAAAAGTTTTTTTCGGGCTTTTTTTTCCGAAATAAAATGGCGGCTGTCGGCGCTCTTTTAGGTCAAACTAGACAGCCCAGACAGTATATGACAAGAACGTCAATTGCGAATATGCGTGAAAACGACATAATTGAAAGATACAGGCTGTCTCCTGGGAGAATTCGTTGGTTGGTGACTTTACTGGAGGACAAACTTGAGCGTGACACGGGCCGCAACTTTCCTCTGAGCGCAGAGACGCAGGTGAGCTAATTAATGACATTTTGCAACATTCGGTACCGAAAGCTGACCTCTCACGAATACGAAAACAAATGCTTATTTTTATCCTTTATTAGGTTCTTACAGCATTACGGTATTTTGCTTCGGGGTCTTTCCTGAAAGTGCTTGGTGACACGATGGGAATCTCGAAGGCAAGCGCAAGTTGCTGTGTACATGATGTTGCCGAGTGTCTTTGCGAGTTGGCACAAGACTGGATCACATTTCCTTCAGCCACAGGCGATATAAATGTAAATAACTGTAAAAGCAACTGTGATAATTTCCCTTGTTGAGGTTTCTAACAAAGGAAAAGAAACAAGCACACGAACAGATAATTTTAATTGACAATACAAAACAGAAACAAAAATCTCTTGATCGGTCGGCGGTCGCCCGTCTACATACCTGTGATCTTTCGAGAAAATTTGGCCTCGTTTATACTCAGATTATGTTCCTAAAAACATAATTACAAACCTTTGGCCATAGAATAAAATAGTTTTGCAAGCTAGTGTCACTCTAGGTAGAAAACAAATAAGAGAAGTAGCGAGATAAGCCTCTCGAGTGTAAGATGTTGTTTCTTCGGCGGTCCGCATCATTTGTTTTGATTTGAAATAGATCCTTTCATTTACAAGAAATTAGGCTACTTTAATTTAAAGCATTCCAGAATAGAAAAAAAGATCAGTACGAGAAGGGATTGACTAACTTAAATATTTAATCTGTTATCTTGTTATAAGATAAATAAGAAATTATGCAAATACATTCTTGTTGTTGCAATTGTCCTCATTAGCAAGTCACCAGCTGGATGTTGTGGTCTTATTTAATTCCCGAAAATTAATTTTTTTACCTGTTGATTCAAAATTGTCATATTAATATAACTTTGTTTGTACTCACTTTTTGATTAAATGCAAGTACAGTGAAAAGTGTGATGCTGTTCATTTTCATTGCAATTTTAGGATACAATGAGAGGATTTTATGAAATGGCAGGATTCCCAAAGGTCATCGGGGCAATTGATGGCACATTAATCCCCATCAGAACGCCGTCTAAAAATGAGCACCTATACGTGTGCCACAAAGGTTTCCACGCGATCAATGTGATGGCTGTCTGTAACGCGAAAATGATGTTTACCAACGTTGTTGCCAAGTGGCATGGATCAACCCATGATTCAGCCGTGTTTACCAGCAGCATGCTGAACATCCACTTAGAGGCTGGAGGTGGTAGAGAGGGTTGGCTTCTTGGGGACAGGGGCTATGCCCTTACCCCATTAATGATGACGCCTTTTCATCCTGACAAGTTGACATCCAATGCAGAAAGAAAGTATCAAAAGGCACACACAAAAACGAGGAATGTGATCGAAAGATCTTTTGGGGTGCTTAAGCAACGATTCAGGTGCCTGGATTTTTCAGGTGGGGCAATCCAATTCAGCCCGAGTCGATGTTGCAAGATCATCCTTGCAACAGCGGTATTACATAACATGTGTATAATCGATAATACCCCATTGCCAGAAAATGTCGGGTTTTTTGAATGTGATGATCACGAGGAAGTCTGCTGCCATGAGCCACCAAGCTCTAGTACTGGTGTCACAGTAAGACAAAAACTCATTTGTGATGTATTTTCATAATGTACTCAAATTTAGCCTTTTTCCTGATACAGGATTCATATTCGTTTGTGCTCTGGAAATTCCACGACTTTCTAAAATTCCATGACTTTCCAGGTTTTCCATGGCCCATGCATGCAATATACCCTGTGATAAACATAAAATTGCAGTGCATGATAAATATGTTTTAAGATAAGAAGCCTTTATCCTGAGAATACAGGAATTGTATATTGCTTTTAAGTGCGGCCCCCGTGTGATAAAAAATTTGAGTTTCATTTTTTTTTACCTTTTTGTGTACTGTTAGACGTTTTTACTCACCTTGCAAAATTTCAATCCGTTATGAACATCAGAAGTCATTTTATTTTAACATTTATTTCTGAGAATTTACAGCCGCCATTAAAGAACTTGTTCCACGGCTTGGTTGCGAATGAGAGAAAGTCAAAGGCTCAAAAATACCTCATGGGTTGACATTATAATAACAGTCAGCAAAAAAAATTGCACGAAGAGCAAGTCCAAAGATTTTGTTCCTTTTAGCGTGAATTTCTCTATTTATGGTTGTTAAAATTAATTCCCCTCATTCGCAACCAAGCCACGGAACAAAGTTTTTTTAATGGCGGCTGTAAATTCTCAGAAATAAATGTTAAAATAAAATGACTTCTGATGTTCATAACGGATTGAAATATTTTGGCAAGGTCAGAGTAAGAAAGTCTAACACTGTACACGAAAATTTAAAAAAAATGAAACTCACATTTTTGTGATCACACTGGGGCACTTTAAGTCAACTTATGCATTATTCAGTGTAGCTTTTCATACACTATAATTTGATACAGCATTTTTTGAATGACTAATGCTATTAACTCTGGTTAACCACCAATTGCTTTATGTATACTTATTTCCCCTTTACTGTAATTAATACAACATACCACAGCACTGAACTTTTATTTGTTTCAGAACTATTGCAATGACACAGAAACTGAACATTGTTGAATCACATAAAACTCAGGGTTTATCTAATTCTGGAGTGTTTTCTGGAGTGAAATTTTCCATGACTTAATTATCTCTAAAATGCACTTTAAGAGAGTTAATAACTATGAAATGTGTCTTTTACGATTAATAGAGCAGTTTTCAAATGAGTGTCGTAAAACCAAAACCAAAGTAATCACTCTGGCCAATCACAAAGGACACAGACAATCCAGTAAACCAATCAAAACTCGAAGCAAATACATGTAGCCACCACAAAGTGCGGGAAAACGTGCGCGAGCAAGTCGCGATTAGTTTTGGTTTTACTTCTGATTGGTTGAGAAAGTGGCGCGAGAGTTTTAAGCCAATCACTGAGTGCAGTAATGCAAAACCAAAGCAAACGCGAATTACTTTCGACACTCAAGTGAAAACCGCTCTAATCTTTAACTCAGTGTTTTGCAAAATCCCTGATTAATAATCTCGTTACTTATATTCTTAATTAATTTAAATTTAAATCTGTATTTGTAATTGTATTGTATTGATCGAGCTGAAAAACCCTTTTTAGGCAGCATAAATAAAAGATTGTTATGCATGTACGTATGTATGCATGCATGTATGACTATGTTTGGCAGAATCATAACATCCTAGACTAATAAGTGTCACCTTTCATAAATCCAAGGGATTCCATGCAATTGATGTGATGGCCGTGTGCAACTGAGGAATGGTGTTAACTAATTACGTGGCTGCCAATTAAGTGGCATGGATCGACCCATGATTCAGCAGTGTTTAAGGTGCTTCCCTAATTTTGCACTGTGCATAATGTTGCAATGTCCAGGCACCCTAGTAAGACTTTGAAAAGGCCGCTTAATGCATTAAAATGTGAAAACAATTTTTCTTCTACAATAACAGACCAATGTTACACACAAGTAAACCTCAACCTTAAGTCCTCTCTCGACCAAACACTGATTTAACCATTAACAGCAGCATGTTGAACATTCACTTGAAAGCTGGAGGTGGTGAAGGTTGGCTTCTTGGAGAGAGGGGCTATGCCTTTCCACTGGTGATGATTGACCCCTTTTGTAATCCCCTCAAGACACCATGCATCTAATGCAGAAAGGAGATATCAAAAGGCACACACAAAAACAAGTAATGTACATGTGGTCAAAAGATCTTTTGGAGTTCTCAAACAGTGATTCAGGTGCCATTATTTCTCAGGTGGGGCATTATGCAGTTCAGTCCTAGTCAATGTTGCAAAAATTATCAGTGGTAGTACACAACCTGTGTATTGTCGATAATAATCCATTTCCAGAAAATTTGGGGGTTAATTGTACCTAGGTGCATGGTGATCATGAGGAAGTCTGATCTGTCATGAGCCACCAAGCACCAGTACTGGTGTCACTGCAAAAGGATAAAGGGAAGATATTACAATTGTTAAATATTTTGGCACTACTGTGTGTTTTGATTGAGGCATGAGCCACTTTCTCTGGAATTTTAGGAGGTGGTCTGGGCTCAGTGAGGGCTCTGGGGCTCACTGGGTTTATAACTCAAGGGTGCATTTTAGTCATAGAGATATATAATAATCATGGAAAATTTCACTCCAGAAATAAAAACCTCTCTGCCCAGAATTAGATAAAGCCCTGTTATAAACTTTTGTTGCCTGCTTGAAAATAAAATGGAATAAAATTATAAACAGCTTTGATGCCAAAAATTATCAAGTATTCATATAAGCCTTGTGGGATCCATATTTATTCTGAGGAAGAAAAAAAACAACATTTATTTTTCAATATCACTATTTACTGTCTTATTAAGAGTGATATATTGATTACTTAAATGCTGAGGGTTGATGATATCGTACTTTCAAGGAAATTAATTAATGTTGTAAAGGCAAATATATATATATATATATATATATATTGATATAAATATAACACATTTGGTGTTTAGTAATTTCAACATTGAAGTTGTGCTGTATTTTGGTGAATTATGACATATATTATACACTAATGGCTGCGTCAGTTTACCTGTGTTGGTTTTAAGTGAACCGTGAAGAAGAGTTTTAGTGTTAGAATTTGGAGATTTAAGCCACTTGTTGAAAGGCGCTACTCATGGGAATTATGTATGTTAATGCTCGGAGAGCATGCAAATTATGTAGATATAACTAACTATAATAGATCTTACTGAAAAAAAATATGTACATAAATCTTTGCGATAAGTTATAGGGCACTTTACCTTCTTTATGACCCTGAAGAGCCTTTATCTCCAAAGACAACTTTTCTGTTTTGAGCTTGAAGTATTTTGTGCAGACCTCAAAGTACTGGAAATAGTTTAAGTGATATATTTAAGACAAAAGTCATTGTCATGTGTTTGAACAACTTTGTAAATACTTAAGGAAGTTCAAGAGCATTGTAAAAGTGCAAAAATATTAAAAGTGAAAAAATGTATCGATGAATTACCAACCTCTAGCTGTGCATCAGTAAGACTCCGCTTTCGGGCTTTTGTTGCTGTTGGTTTTATATTTTTCAAGTCCTGAAATACAGTTATTGTGGCAAACGGTTGAGTAGATTAGTAGGTAACTATAAGCAGATCATATTCATTTATTAAAAGTCAATCCAAATTACCTGCTTCTTGTCCAACTGTTTCACATCAGCTAGTATCTTGATGCAACTGCTCAAGGGTGCTTCCTCATCCAAATCCTATATATTAAATTTGATGATTTTTACATTAAATTTATAACATAACAAAAGTAAGGCACATGCTCTGATTGGACAATTACCCATTTACTATTTGCCCATGGGTGAATGGCGATGAAAGCTAGTGCACACTAGTACTCAAAGCTACTATACAAAATCGAAATTTAAAAATTTAAAAATTTTAAAAATTATATCCCTGTTAAGAATTCAAATTCATGTGCACACAAAATGTTGCACCGATTAGCACCCTGTTGCAACCTGTTGTGTGATGTTGGCTCAAGTTCGAAAACTGTCAAATATTTTTCCCAACATTTTTTGGATGTTGCATGTTGTTGCACTCGTTTGGCCATATTCCTGCAACATTGTTGCACTGGAGCATGTATACTAGTTCTATTTGCTATTTCAAAGTGCCAGATCCACGCTCCTTCTCACAACTCGTCCCAACAATGTGACTTGAGGGGTAAAAATGTTGCGAGGATTTGGCTGGGGCTTTAGTCTTTAAGTTGATTACATTTAAATCTTTGGTCCATTGATGATTTTCCACCAAGGCCATGTCATCAGCACCATCTGCCATGCTACTGCTGCTTCCACTGCTGGTAGAAAACTGCATCCCATGGGGCCATCTATCTTCCCTATATCCAGATGAGTCTGTAAAATAAATACATGAATGTAAAATGACTGAATAAATGGACGGATGGATGGATGGACGGAGGGATGGAAAATAATCATACCAAGGGTGTCCAGTCCACCACTTATTCCAGAGAAAACCTCTGGCCCAAGGATTTGGACCACCTTCCTTTCAGGAGATGCAAGTTCACCCACTGGTGTGGTTATCATTTCACTTTCTTCCTGAGAATGCAGATCAAAGATACTCATGTCAGCTTCATTCCAATTTTTAGAAACTTTTCTCAAAACTTTAAACTTTTCTCAAATTGAAACAACTGCGATCAGAAAAGTGTTACAGTTGAGACTGTTCAATGGGTCAATGCCTTACCAGATGGGAATAAGTCAGGTATAACTGAGTAGCTTGCACAAACACACAAGTAGTAAGTTTATTATGCTAGCTCCTAGCTGTAATATTACCTGATCATCCGGTAAGTTGCCATTACCAGTGATTTTTAACCTTTTGATTTCATTGTTTCGTGCTGTTCTCTCCTTTTTTTTAACTGATGTTGTTATATCTTCCCAGCGTTTCTTTACCTTTAAATCACATAGAGACAGTAATGCTTTACATTTTAAATCAACACACCTGTATACTGGCCTTTAACGGATAGCCATGATAACCTTGATATCTAATCAATTACCCACTAAGTCCACACAGCCCCACTGTAGAAGATATAAGTATTGCAGTTAAAAGGGGTAAAAAGGATGGTATCCCATGTAACTTGCTGAATTGAATGCAGTTATCAAAAATGATCGATAATTACATCACGACAATCGTCATTGCAACATCATTCTTCAGTGGTCAACTGCAGCATGTTGGTGAACCATGGCATATTGTCAATCAGTCTCTCTTAGACAGAGTGTACAAATTTTGTTTCTTATTTTGCAATGAAATTTTCTAGCTGATGGAAGAACATATAACCACTATGTTACTATACCAGTCTCCTTCAAAGGGGTACTAATAACATATACGAGCCAGTGTATTTATTAATAAAAGATGCATTTCTTTGCAACACAGTGCCCTCCCTTTGACATCACACAGTGGTCGCGTAACCCACTTTTTCTTTCCACTGATTTTGCAAGCATGAGATTTGTAAGGAGGCCAATTTGTTTTAGAGCAATTGGTTTAAAGCAGGTGTTTTCTGGTGTAATACTCACTCAGATAATCATTGACAAAAGTCGCTGACGCTGACACACCAACCCCCACCCCCCTTGCAATGTTGTGTAGCCCAATTATGTGGCCAAACTCCTTGGGCATAAAAGCAGCGGTTTCAGTCCATAAGCAAAAATAAGGTAGCAATGGGAGGCATTAATTTTTGCATGCTATGCAACATTGTAAAAGGGGATAGGGTGATTTTTTATATTACTATTTTGGTGTTTCAAGTGGGGAAAAAAAATAGCAATTAGTGCATCAAGATTTTGACACCGATTGCTTAATTATAACATGTTATGATAAATATTGGTTCTTACCTGCTCTACTGTTTTTCTTTCACCACAGTTAACTGCATTAACTGCAGAGGTAATACCTTCCCAAATAGACTTTTTCCTCTCATTAGTTACTGTATTTGTAAACTTTGACTTCAGAACAGTCTAAATAAGCAAAATGATCAACTGAATGAGTTAATGAACAATTGCAATGACTTAGTTGATACAAAGGTATCGGGGGTGGAAGCGGAATCATGAATCATAACTGTAAAATTGGTATATCGAATCATGAATCTTCGTGTTTAAAACTTGAGAATCATGAATAACGGGAGATGGGTAAAAGAATCATGAATATCAAATGAATATGCTTCCATCGACATTGGAGGCGTGTGAATATAGAATGCAAACTACGAAACTTCTTAACAGTTATATCAAAGAAATTGCCGAAAATAGCGTCCAAGCGTCTAATTTTCAAAATTTTCTGGGGGAGCATGCCCCCAGACCCCCCTACAGGAAAGCACTGAAAACGCGATTCAAATTTTCACCCCTATCTATCAACTTGACTGTGATTATGTGATTAGGTATGTTACACAGTGAAGTTATTTTCAAAACTGGATGAAAACAATGACAAATAAATCATGAATATCGAATGAAATTTTTAAATGAATCACGAATCATTGAGGTAAAACAAGACAGGAATCATGAATCATTAAAGTCCAATGATTCCGCTTTCACACCCGAAAAGGTATAAGATGCCACCCCTAGTTGCCCATATAATTTTTCACATATCTTCCTTTTTTTCAAGGTGGCACCTGAATCAAAAGGTGGGATTTTATTGATTTTAACATCCTTTAGCTAAAGAATTCCGAATTAAGTTCAGCTGCTAAACACATGCTTCTATTTGAATCATGAACACATGATCATGAAGTCCCCACTTAAATGTTTCGACATGTATGATGATATTATTTTATCCGTGATCTATTGTATTCCTAATTAAATCAAATAATAACATTTTTAGCCATTACTAGGAAAGGGAAAACTAATTATTCTCCACATTGTACTTGAGCTTACTTGGTGTTTGGTGTAACTATCGATGAGAACGTGGTTCATTTGCTCAGTGAAGCGAGAGCTTTTTTTCTTCTCTGTCATCCTGCTGCCAGTTTCAAAATTATAACGATATTCTTAAACACAATCTAGAAAAAATGGCAGTTAAACCTACCAGTAAGCTTAAATTGAAGACTTTTACTTCCATTTTCGAGCTACCGTGAACGGGGGACCAACTTTTTTCCGCGTCTTTCCGACAACGTTTGGAGCGTAAACATGTCAAGTTTTAACAGCTCCGCCTTGCGTCCACTTTTTTATGTTTCTTCAATGGATGTCGACAGCAAATGGCGGCTTTGTCCTTCTGGTAAATGCTGAGACAGCGATCTTCATTAACATTGACTATTTTTTTCGTCGGGGGATCTTTTAACGTTAATTGGTTTACTTGTAAACCGCGACAGTTTGTCTAGACAAACTTGAATGTTTTGAATAGCTCATGTCAAAAAGTTAGCTGCTCGGGTTAGCCGTTCGCTGTACAGCAGCTCGAAAATAGTACTATATCAAAAGATATCTCACCTTAAGCTAATTAATGTTTCGCCCAGACTGGAAGTCGATTCGCCCGGACTAAAAACACACTTTTGTCACGCTAAAGAACGAGAAATATTCTAGGTCGTACATTTGGAGCGAAGACGATAAGAAACTGAAAGGTGTCGATTTGGCGATTTGGTGCGAAACCTTCTGCTACCTTTCTAGTTATCAGCTTTCTACAAATGCAAGTAAAGGTTTATACGTTCTTCTTGTAGTTTCTTGTATTTTAGATCGAATTGTGCTTTCTTCCGTGTTGCCTTATTCAACGGAACAGACTTTTGACACCTTTAGTTCGGGCGAACCGACTTTTTGTCCGGGCGAAACGGTTTCGAGCGAATGGAATTTCGGGCGAAACGACCGGTTTAATACCTCTTTGAATAAAAAACAATGTACACTGTATAAACGGAATATACATGTGTTTTTTAAAAACGTTAATTTACATACCTCTGCGATAACCAGCAGAAGAGAGTTGGTTCTCCCGCTGCATGTGGACTAGACAAAAGAAGGGCAAACAAACAGAAAAACAAAGTCAGACGCGACTACACAAAAATTCCCGCCAAAAGTGGACATCATTATTGAAACGAACACCACTCACCTTTTTCTTCAGGTCTCTGAACTTGGCTTTCGATGAAAACTCCAAGTTTCTTTCACCTTTCGGTTCGAGATCGTTAACAATTTCGCTCAACGACGGCTCTCTCCAAACAGATAAGTTTACATTGTGCAGTTGAAGACTTCAATGAACAAGGATTGAAACGCTACACGTACTCTAAATGACGGTTACAAGTTCATTAAAATCAATGTATGCGTATCCATTCTTTTAGTTCGATGATTTTATATGTGTATGACCAAATTACGGCTAGCTCCAATTCAAACCGCTTTTAATACGGAAGAAGCTAAAGAAATCCATTAAGTTACCGTATAAATCTTACCGATCTAGAGGCTTTAAGCTTATTCATTTACGCGAAAATCAGCCCCATGCAAAACCACAGAAACCATGCTTCAGTCAACAGAGTATTTCATCAATATGCCATATTCAGGCTGTTTCGTGACAAATCACCCCGAAAAGGTCATGAGCTAAAACCAAAACATTCTAGAATAAGTTTCCCAGCTCACGCTACAAAAACATGGCCGACCCGAGAAAAAAACCCGAAAAATTCGGGTGGAAATACGGGGTGTTTTCGGGCGCTTTGAGAAACACTTTCCGGGGCCCGAGAAAATCACCCGAAAAGAGCCCCGAAAAGTTTTCGGGCCCGAGAAGTTTTCGGGTCTTTTGAGAAACGCACGCCTGGGCCCAGATTGATTGATTCTGAGAATAGCACTCTAACCATTAGGCCACAGTGCCTAACAGGTCCTGTTCATTATATTAGCCTTCAATATTTACATGTTTTTTTTTTTTGGCTCGTGATGATGTCCTTACTGTGTGACAGAGAAAAAAGCATAGATCTTTGCTCGTATTAGTTTTTTCTCAGCTGGGAAATTATGTCAGATTTGCCCTAGCCTGCGTTGCAGCCGGACGTGTCACATAATACCGGCGGTTTAGACTGTCTGCGACGCAGGCTAATTTGCCCTGGCATAGTTTTACTTGCCTGGTGAAGAATGACAACCAAACAACATGTAAATGGAAACTTGATTAACTTTTGATTATTTCCACGTAATCAGTTAAGAGACACAGTAACTGTTTTAATTACAATACCATTGTCTATATGTGGTCAACTGAAACAGTTTTCCCCAATTAATTAAACACAACCTTGGTGTTTGCAAAAATAAAATTAATGTTAGATGCAAAACCTCCAAATTTGCAGTATGTGGAATAAGTAAGTCAGTCAGTCAGTCAACCTTTGACATTACATGTTCTTGTGAAAGAATGATACCAAATTTCACTGATTTTGATCTTGCCCTCTAGTGGAGCTGAGGATCACTGTGCCCATGTGTGGGACAGGCACTTTGGAGCCAAACTGGCCACTCTGAAGGGACACAGTAATGTGGTCAACTGCGTCGCATTTAACCCTGTCAATCAAGAAATGTTGGTCAGTGCTAGTGATGATCACACCATCCGAGTGTGGAAGTCAAGGCAGTTGTCTAAAGCAAATCACAAGTCATGTCAAGAAAACAAAATTTATGTCCGTTTTTCTGGCGGAAGGAATGTACGGAGAAACAATAAAAAGAAAGAATAATTTGATCGCATGGATGATGATCACCTTAGACGAGACAAAACAACACCCCTGCCACACCTTGTTACTCTCAAGATATTACATTTACGTGTAAGATGCAAAAGTGTTTCTGCGAGAGCCTGTCATCTTTGCAGGTTGCGCTGGAAGCAACGTTATCTTGTGACAGAAGAGAGAGAACCGTTTCAGACCGGGAAGGTTCAAATTCAAGCCTGTTCACACGTGTGTTGTGAATCCAAATTTATATTGTAGATACTGAGGTTTTCTCATGAAAACACGATTGCGCACAAATGATAGGTAAAATGCATTAGCCAATTGAATAGGAAACGCGAACGATGAAAACTCACCGGTGAATAAACGTCGTTCGTCCAATCACAAACGCGAACGACGAAAACTCACTGACAACATCGTATGGCGGTTTCGATTCTTATCGAAAACACCAGCGACATGGCGGAGACAGGTTCAAGGTTTGTGTGTTTGGACGGCTTTATTGAGTCCTGTATTTGGTACATGTTTGGAAGCGCAAGCAAGCATTTTCAAAAAAAATAAATAAATAAATAAATAAGACAAACAAAACAAAACAAAAAAACAAATGGACTGAGGGGAGTCCAATTCGAGAGTTGTTAAACGCGAGTATGATTACAGTATCTTTATCTTCTATAATCATTTTCTCAAAAACATACATATAGTACGAAGCAGAGGGGAAGACCAAAAACAGGAACAAGTTCCCTTACAAATGGTCACCCCCAAAAAAAAAATTTAAATCTAAATCTAATAATAATGATAAAAATACATGTAATAATTATAATAATAAAAGAAAAATTAAGTTAATTTAGTATCTAATTGATGAAAATAAGCCTTACAAAGTCTTTTAAATTCAGAAAGGGACTCGGACTTTCTGACATGCACAGGTAAACTGTTCCAGGCTTTGACTGTTCTGTGAAAATAGGAGTATTTCAGCACATTTGTTCTTGTATATTGAATTTTAAATGACAGGTCAGCATTTCTCAGATCATATGCTGCGGTGTCTCTGGAAATAATAAAACTAGATAGGTTTTTAATATTTGAGAGTCCATTTAAGGCCGCGCTGGACCCTTGCTCATTAATAAATTTATTAGCAATTTATTTTGACGGGGTGTCATGTTGTAAATGTTTAATTCTTCGAATTTTGAACACCGATTCTTTCAAAACTTATCAAGGATAATAGGGGTTGATGGAATTTTATCATGATTGTCGTTTTACTGAGAGATGACCGTTTACTTTGATGTTACAAGCTCTTAAGTGTTAATCTGCAGATAATGCGATTTTGTGTCCAAGTTTCCAGCTAGAATAGCGCACCAAATTAAACGACTATATAACCTAGTGGTAAATCACAACCTCTTTTGTGAACTGGTCAGAACGAAATTCTCGAATTCAATAATTACTAGGAGTTATTGGCTCCTAAGAGGGTAAACATGTGAAATCTAAACTTTGAAACGTGCTATCTTCTTTTTGAAAAGGGATTTTAAAAATCCGTTTTGACCAGAACACAATAGAGTACACCAAGTTTATGTTCCCTGCAAATCAAGTCATGAAATTCTGTATCGGTGGAGAAAACTTGGACACAAAATTGCAGGTTTTGCCGCTTCCGAAGACCTACCGAGTCAGTGTTTACAACAACGTGCGCTTTATTCGAAGCTTCGAATCTAATTATGCTGAATTATGATAATTCCCTACGTTCCAGCGCACAGGACACAAAGTGGAGAACAATAACATGTAATTACTTATACAAAGAACTTTAAGAAATATATTCTCATGAATATTTCGATTGTTGTCGGCTTCAGTCGTCGCAGTTCGTGCATACTCTTAAAATAAATGCATACATAATTATAGCAAGGGTCCAGCGCGACCTTAAACACTTGTAAAAAAAGAGAAGTAGAATTGAAAGACACCAAGTTCTTATCACTTACCGTAATAAAAATCGAGTAAAAACAATCATGGGTGAAACGCTTCAGTGAAACCAATAAAACCATAACAGTTGAGCTCTTTTTGAGATGCATGCAAGAGAATAGGATGACGCGTACGGTCAAATTTCACTTGTAGTGTTCGAATGACAGTCGAATGAGAATAGGATGACCAGAATAGGATGGCAAGAGAATAGGATGACGCGTACGGTCAAATTTCACGTGTAATGTTCGAATGACAGTCAATGAGTGCTCAGATAGGGCCGTCTGATAATCAATCTATTTCTAGAAAAATCAAGTTGAGGGTGTCGCGCTTCGCGGAAGTGCTGATGTCGCTTGAGGAGAGTGAATAAATAAATCGACATTACTTTAGTTTAACGAGGCTTGCACATAACAGTCTTGCTACTGACAAACCTGTGGCCCTTGGATTCCCGATCGAATTGGAATTTGGTGGTTTTTGTGGAGCGAGGGAAACCGAAGAACCCGGAGAAAAACCCTGGGAGGAAAGACGAAAACCAACAACAAGCCACATATTTTTTTTTTTTTTTTTTTTTTTTTTTGAAAGAAGACGTACAATATTATTGATACAGAGAAAACAATTACACCATATCACTACGTATAAGTAATTAATTACAAAGTTTGTTTACAATAGATTGTTTAATTTTACAATTTTTTAGCGAAAAAAGAAAAACAAAAAAAACAACAACAACAAAAAAAAAAAACAAAAACAAAAGACGTATGGAAAAAAGGCGGATGGCACATTCTAAAGGGAAACATTTTGAGGGGCTAAAGCGCATAATGTAGTCCATTTTGATCTAAATTTCGGCAAGGTGTTGTTTTTAAAAGCAATTCTGCTTTCACAAAGGATCTTGTCTTTGAGAACGAGATAAAAAATTTCGAAACTTGGGGAGCTGTTATCCAACCAAGCTTGGAAAATGTGATATTTCGCGATGATTAGAACATGGTTTAAAGCGTAAAACTTAGTACATTCTGGTTTATAGCCGTACAGAATATCTGTCGCGTTTAAGGTACAATTCTCCGATCGTTTCTCGTTCCACCAATTTATAATTTCACGCCAAAAACTTTGCGTAATAGGGCATTCATACAAAAGATGAACCAAAGTTTCGTTGGAAAAGTTGCAGCGATCACAGCGAGGTGACGTTTTCAGTCCCATTTTAAAAAGACGTTTGTTTGTGGGAAGGATGCCATGAATGATTTTATATTGGAAACATCTTAGTTTGTTTTCTATTGTGACTTTAAAAGGCAGTTGGTATATGGCTTTTGGGGATAAGTTTTTTCCAACTAGTTCTAGTTCTATATTTGGAGATTTAAGAACTTTCAAAACAAAATATTCGCGAGCCATTTTGGCAGTGACATCAGAGGGTGATAGGTTATCTTTGACAGCCTTATTGGAGGGTATATGTGGAGAGTTTAAAAGGGAGTTTTTCCACTCACTAGGGATTGCAGAGAGGAGACCGAAATATTTTAAGAAATTTACTTTTAGACCATATTTCTCTTGAAATTCGGCTCTGGACAAGAACCTACCATCGTTCAGAAGGTCGCGTATTTTAATCACACCTTTTTGATACCATGACAGAAAAAAGATCGGTTTTCCATCTATTCTAATAAAACGGTTGTTCCAAATGATTTCATTTCCGTATTCGTCGGCAGATAAGGGGTCTGTGGAGTGTATCTCTTGCCAGGCCGAAAGTATTTCTTTGTAGAAGGAGGGCAATTCTGAAGTCAGATTTAAGTCATGTATATCAAAGTTACATTCGAAAAGAAAAGTGCCGCCGAGGTGGGTTGTGGCCGAGGAGAAGGCAGCGCACCATTTACTATCTCCAGCATCACATAATCGCTTTGCCCACGCAGCTTTAAGAGATTTGTCCATCATAACAAAGTCGATCATATTAAGACCACCTTTATCACGGGGACCAATAAGAGTGTGCCGTTTAATTTTATCCGGCTTCACTTTCCAAACAAATCTGAAGCAGATATCGTTGACTTGTTTGCATATGTTGGGTGAAGCTGAGAGAACAGATGTGTTATAGACTAGTTTGGAGATGGCGAGAGTCTTGACAATACATATCCTTCCTATAAGGGTCAAGTTTCTCGCAGACCACCGGTTTAAAGTCTTCTTCAGAGATACAAGTTTTTCTTCGAAATTGATTCTGCAGCTAACGGCAGGGTCGTAAGCGAACGCAACGCCTAGCGCAATTACGTATTTCTCAGGCCACGAGATGTTAAAGGGGGATCGCTTGCCTTTGTTTTGTATAAGGCTACCAAGCCACATTCCTTCTGTTTTAGAAATGTTTATTTTAAGACCTGAACACTCTCCAAATTTACTTAGGAGGTTAAATAAGTGGTCCGCAGAAGAGTCGTTAAGTATGAAGGCTGTGATGTCATCAGCATACAGACTTAGTTTTATTTCAGTGTCATTAAGTCTCAGGCCACATATGTTATTATTCCGCCTGATGGATTGGGCCAACGTTTCGACAGCTAAGACAAATAGTAGCCCTGATAAGGGACACCCTTGCCTGACTCCTCTATGAAGGGAAAAGAAATTCGATGCAAAACCGTTATTAACTACGCAGCTGGAGATGTTAGAATAAAAGACGTGAATCCAGTTCTGGAACATTGGCCCGAAATTCATGGCGTCAATAGTCTCGAATAGGTACTTCCATTCGAGGGAATCAAAAGCTTTTTCGAAATCTATAAATAGGAGCATACCGGGCAGATTTCGTTTCTTGTACGCATCAATTACATCGGAGATTAAGCGGATATTTTCTCCAATAAAGCGGTTTTTAACGTATCCAGTTTGGTCACTATTTATTAATGTCGGTAGAACTTTCTCTAGTCGCGTTGCGATGCATTTGGTTGCAATTTTGTAATCTGTGTTTAGCAAGGAAATTGGTCGCCAGTTTTTCAGAAGAAGATTATCTTTGTTTTTCTTTGGTATAAGCGAAATCACGCCTCTTCTTTGCGAGATTGACATTTCACCTTTTTGGTAGGCATCATTATAACAGTCAATTAAAGGGCCAACAACATCGTTCCAGAAACATAAATAAAATTCTGCTGTGAGGCCGTCGGAACCGGGGGTTTTGTTCTTTGCAAAAGTCTTGAGAATGGACAAACATTCATCAGCAGTAATAAGACCTTCGCAGGTGTTTTGCAGTTCAGGATTTAGTTTGGGTACATTTTCAGGGTTTAGGAAGGGTTTTCTGGATTCGTTAAATGTGCTAAATTCGGGCAATTGTGAAGTATACAGTGTTTTATAGAAATGTTCCATCTCCAATAGAATTTCGTTTGATTCCTCCAGGTACTCATTTTCATCTGTTTTTAATTTAACAATGTGTTTCCTATTGTGTGAACGCTTTTCCAAATTGACGAAGTACTTGGTGTTCCTTTCACCATGCTCGTACCACCTTACTTTGCTCCTAATTATAGCACCTTTGGTTTTGCGCTCAGATAAGTTTTTCAGTTCTATTTTAACGCTTCTCGCTTCAGTTGTTAAATTCACGTCGTTGGGGTTTTTGCCGAGAAGAACATTAAGTTCATTCAATTTACGAAGTAGGTCCATTTCTTTGGTCTTTTTGTTTTTGCTAAGGCGTTTTGCAAACCGTATACAGAAATCCCTGATTTCCATCTTAATCATTTCCCAGTATAGTCTTTTGTCATCAGTGTCATTGTGCTTTTGTTTTGCGTGAATAAGAAAGAATTTCAAGTTTAGGACAAATTCCTCATTTTCAAGGAGGGAATTGTTAAATTTCCAAAACCCTGGACCTGATTTTTTCTGTGAATTTTCGTACTGAATTTCGACATAAATTGGGGAGTGATCCGAATCGTGATATGCTTTAACCTCCGTTTTACAGGTGCGCGGCACTAAGTGTTTAGACACAAGCCAGTAATCTAGGCGGCATTGTATTTTACCAGAACTGTTGCTCCACGTGAAACGTTGGGAGGAAGGGTGATGAAGTCGCCAAATGTCTACGAGACCTAAGGTGTTGCGAAGGTCATTTATGCTATCAATAACACTTCTTCGGTTGTTTAAATCTTTTCCTCCCGTCTTATCAACACTTTCAAGCGGGCAGTTGAAATCGCCACCAAGGATGAGATTGTCATTTGAGTGAGGTTGCAATTTATTAGACAATTCATTAAAAAAGGTTTTTTGGAGACTTGGATCATTCGGAGCGTAAATGTTGGCAAAACAAAATTCTTCATCCCGTAGCGAAGTCCGAACGAGAAGGAACCTCCCTTTCTTGTCTCGGATAATATCAGGGTTTTCAATTTTGAAAGTCGGATTGATTAACAACATCACGCCTCTGCTGTGTTTTGAACCATGGGAGTAGAAAACGTCACCACCCCATTCCGCGCGCCATATGTTTTCAATTTTTTCATCACTATAGGTTTCTTGTAAGAAAATTACGTCATATTTACCGTTATGAAGCCAACGAAATAAATTCCTTCGTTTGATCGACTTATTTATACCTCTGATGTTCAGAGAAATACATTTAAGATTCGTGTTTGTTTAAGGACATAGGATTACTGGACAATAAATGCGCACCGCTCAAAAAGGATATTTCCCAAGAGATGTGCCCGACTACAACTATTTAACAACGAAGATAATTTAACATTAAACCCACAATAGGAACTAAATGAGCCGACAAGCGGCTTATTGTATAGAAGGGATTCTAGAGAATGGCTAAAACCCATGAAAACAATTGAAGGTGTCCCCTCTACGCCTCCCCGGGACCTAATTATTAATTCCGATTCGTTCAACATGATTGAAAAAACAGAATTTGTGCAAGGGCGGAGCCTTAGTAAAAGAAAATATCTAGAAACACGGTTTTAGGCAATACATTTAAACTAGCTATAACCTCAGATAATAAACAAGTGAATGAAAGAAGTGAATAAACTAGAAATTATCTAAGTCTTCTAAGCTATAGATTCTTTCCGGGACATCATCTAAAGAAATTTTGAAAAAGATTTTACCGTCAACTGTCCACACGCTGTGCCAATGATTCAGCTTTTTGGTTTTCCAGACTTTGTTGAACAGTTCGCGACGTTTTCTTGTAAGGTTCTCATTGATATATACGATGTTTGCTCCGTGGAAAACATTGTTTAGGCTTTGATTTTTCAACTGCTTGCGGGCGCTGTATAGTGCTTTCTTAGCTCCGTACGAATTAAATCTGGCGATGATTGGCCTTGGTTTGTTGCTGGATTTCTTGCTTGCGGGTAACCGGTGGCAGATGTCAATGTCATTGTTCCGAATAGGGACGTTAAGCACATTTCCAAGCTTTATAATTTGTTCGGCCAAGTTTTCTTGGGAGCTTTCTGGAATGCCGTGAAACTCCAGATTATGTTTTCTCGAGTATTGTTCCAAGTCATCAATCTTGTTTATAGCGGTAGCAAGGTCTTCGGCCATTGCGTCGTTATCTTCTTTGACATCTTCGAGGCTCGTTTTCAGAAGCCTGACTTCTTTCTTGAGCGTTTGATTTTCCGTCTCAAGTTTTTCCACTTTGGCTATATGAAAGTTTAGCGATTCGTGTAAATCGGCGTACTGCTTTCGTAAAGTTTGATTGTCCTCTAACAATTTGTTAGTGTTATCTTGTATTTGTGTCAACATCTCACGCATCTCCGCCATTTCGGTGCTATCGAATGTCGAAGGCATAATTTTAACTGATTTAGCCGGCGGAGTTTTTGATTCAGAGGAGCTGCTGCTGCTGCATCTTTCCTGTCGTTTGCCACTGAGATACGAAGTGATTAGGCCTTCCTTGCTTTTATCTTTTTCGGCCATTGGGGAGATAAAGAAACGGACTACGGAAAAGTCCGTCCGGCCGCCATGGCGCCGTATGCAAATGTCAACAAGCCACATATGACGCCGTGTCCAGAATTCGAACTGGGACACATTGGTGCGAGGCGAGTGCTCTCACCACTGTGCCATCCCTGCTCTTGCAATGCTCAGCCAGGCTCTCGGTGAGACGCTCCTAGAGCTCTCTCCTCCGCACAGGCTACTTCAGACCACTTCATTGGAGGGGGAAAGGCGAAAATACACGAGAAATAAAAACTAGTCCCCCCCGCGGGCTTTCGTTTGCCTTCAACCCAGGCTCCTCGCGCTTTCTTTTCACCTCTCCCTCTTGTGAATTAAAGAGGCCTCTTCATTCTCGTCCCCATAGCCCTTTTCGCTTCTCTTTGCCGGCAGAGCCTTGGCACGAGAAACGTGAGGCTCTGGGAACATGGGATTTTTGAATTAATTCGATTTTTTTTTGTTTGCCCGTTTGAAACAAAGGAATCTTGAGCGGAATTAAAAGACGCCATGACTCCCATACAGAAAGACCGGAAGTCCTTTAAATCTTGGACTGTAAACCCTTTGTCTCCAGAGCCCTTCGTTTCTGCCAGCTAAGGGCTATGGGGACGAGAATGAGGCCTTTTCGGAGAAGAGAGCTCGCACAGGGAATCATTGTGTACGTTGTCACAACCTCGTCCCCGGGGCGAGATGAAAGCGGCGATGGCCCTGGGGACGAGACTGTACCTGGTCCAGTTCCGGCCTTCTCTCTGTCACTCGACACAACTGACCACAATTGCGTGACAGAGAGAAGGCCAGAACTGGACAAGGTTGCACGTTGTCAAGTCCTGGACTTGTCTTGTTGTTGAATACAGCAATAATTACAGTTACAACAATTATATTTGCATTCCCATTTACATAGATGGTATTGCATATGAAAGAAAGGGGAAACTTTAATTAATAAAACTACCATAATTCCCTGCAGGCGCGTTTCAAAGAGGTAACCACGCATTGCTTTCTGAAGCGACATCAACACTTCAGTCGGTGACGCTTGAATTTGGTAACAGGATAAATGATATTAAATAAAGCCGATGAATTTTTTTGTCAGTGCTATTTTCCAGCGCGTAATTAGCGCTCTGCATTGATTGACACCCAAGTTGGGCCCACCTATTTTAACAACCGATGAAAAACAAATAAAAATCGAACAAAATAAATAACGAATCAATAAATCAATTTAGGATTACGACAAAGGATATTAAGGTCGCCAACCTAAGGACTTTGAAAACCCCCAACAAGTTAAGTTGTGTTGTTTTTCAGGCACATCCTGTAACCCTTCTTACTTCCAAAAAAAATATGCAAAAAGCGCGCTGATTTAGTTGCATGCCCTAGATAATTAACGCTATTTTGCATGCAATTCTGTAAAGCATGACTTAACTGCATGGTCTATTTAAAATCCATCTGTTTAAAATCGAACGGAATATTCTTAAAAGTTTTTTGAAACGTGTATTTGGAGCAAAAAAAATGTGGCTGATACACCGAAAATAAAAGAATGGCCAAAATCGGAGAAGATTAAAAAAACTAAAATCTCAAATTAAGTCTATTGATTTCGTCGCATAAACACGTTGTGAATAAATCCCTTTGTTCACAATATGAATATTTCGTTTTAATTGTTACGCTTAGACTAGATTGACAGCCAGCTAAAGCAGAAATAATTAAAACGTGCGTGGTACTGAGTCGAAAACTAAGGACACATTCTAATTATAATTTATTTTGTAGGTACAGTTCATAATGGCAATAGTCTTTTGACATTTGAACGTCAGGTAAAAATTGTTCAATAAAGACAATAATATTAGCGTTTAATAATTTTAAGCACTGTTAAACGTTTAGGCATAAAACATGTTCGAATCAGTTCATTTATCGCTTTTTTTTTGTTTTAAGAAACATCCCTTTTCTCTGCGCGATATTCGCCGAACTGGAATTTAATTCATTGCAAAGCTACGTGATAGCCAATAAATATATGATTACACTTAAAAGAGCGAAATCTCATCATTTTTCATAAAAGGCACTGTTTAAATGTGTTTTTGCTTCATTATGTAAGCGATATCAAGCAAATTACACGCCGAATTCTTGCTATGGATGACTGGTTACTAAGGAAACTACCTTCATCTCCAAATTCATCGCCAGCGTGAAAGATTCAGCAAAAGATGTTACGAAGCACTGGATATCGATTAACTTTCCACCCCGCTCATGTCTTCTGCCCTTTATGCACTTTGCCCGGAAATTCCCGCGTTCCGTTACAACCGTGCTGTTTGTACCCGGGGGAAGTGTGTCCAGAATCACGCGTGGAACTCCCAGTAAATTCTGTTATGGCCCTTCGTTCGCCCTCGTACAGCTTCGCAGCTGAGTCATTTAACAATGTATCGTCGTTTCCACCTCATCATTTTCAGTCATCAATAATCGATATAACGCACACACAACCAGCGAGAAATATCAGGGAGGACATCAATTCCAATAATGGTAGGTTGAAAGTATAAGTTTTAAAAATTAGTATCTTCTGTTTAATTTCACAGAATGCACAAAAAAAAAATAATTAGCAACTTGAAGTTAATTTCTCCAAGAAATACGTATGAAGGATTATTTGAAATACAGATAGTCGTCATTAACTTTTAAAGTAATGATCTATCAAACCGTTTTGATTTTGTTAAGCTCATTTAAAGGCTATTAAAAAGAAACTCCCTTCTAAGATTTCACGGCTTTGTTTACCGACTTAAAACTTTACAAAGAAAGTTTAATGGTCGAAAAACCTTTCAAACGAGAAAAAAGAAACATCGCCGATGCAAACAGAAAAGGAGAAAATAAAAATCACCAACAAGACATGTAGCAACTCACAAGTAAACAACCCAATTATATTGTGATATCCGAAACATTATACGTATATATTTGTAAATTTCAACAAATGGTGGTTATATAAGAGCAACAAAACCCTGAATAAGACTCGGCGGACTCAGATAACACTCAATCTGCCGTCACGGTGCTCTGGGTGCGTAGCGGGTGTTATAAACCCAAGAAAACACTATTAAGAAAATATCTAAAAGTTATAATGTGATGCTAAGGGTGCATTCAATTGGGAAATCCGTCGAAAACAAAGAACTAGAAGCCCATTACGGGCTCCTGCCAAAATGGATTTTAACGCGCCAAAATCCTTCTCCGAGATGGATTTCAATTAACAAGTCCAAATCTGGATTTCATGGATTGCTATTTTTGCGTTATTTTGAGAAATACGAAAAGAGATTTGCAAAGCCGTTCTTGTGAGCGGCGGTCTACGATCCGCCGATTGTGCGCGCGCAATCCAGTAGGGAGTTTTAGCAAACCACGACGGCAGAACAATATCTCTGCACGTGTGTTATGACTCTCCATCAGAATCCCAGCTCTTCGTGCATTTCTATCCCGTCTTCTCCAAAACAACACTGACCAAATTCTGCGTATTTTGGAAAAACAAATGTGAATCGAATGTGAACCATTCGACCGCCAATTTTCCGAGTTTTAATTTTCGAAAATTTAAGGTGGCTCTGAACCTGTTCAGGAGAAATGTTTTTAACTTTGCAAAAAGGTTGCATCGTAACATGCCAATTATTATTCAAAAATAAAAAATGGGGGTCACCGGACTCGTTTTTGAGTTATAAGCACTTAAAGGGAAAATTAAGGGTGTTTTTAACAGGTAAAATTGTTGCTATAGTAACCAGTGACGTCATGAAAATGACCACAACTTATTCAGCAATGACATTTGTTTGATATCATTATTGTAGCAGCAACTGATAAAGATTTGTAGTACTGGCCCATCAAAGTTTAAGAGCTTGAAATCGCTGGAAACCGTTGTGAGCCTCCTTGAACGTCAGCTTTTTTTCGATTTCACAATCGGACGCTTTCTTTAGTGATGTTTGGTCCGCCATTCTGGATTTCGCGCTCACAGTTGGCGGATTGTAGACCGCTGCTCATGCGAATAGTTTTGCAAATCCTTTTTCGGATTCCCTCTCCCCCCCCCCCCCCCCCCCCCCCCCCCCTCCATAAAAAAACGCAAAAATAACAAATCTATGAAATCCGAGGTTGGATTTGTTACTTAGAATCCATATCGAAGAAGAATTACGGTTCTTCAAAATACGTTTTTGAATTTCATGTTTTATTAGGAAATCCGAAATCCGTATTTTAAAATCCAAATCCGGATTTCCAGTCGAATGTTCCCTAGCCCGGTAATCGGTAATCTCTGAATACTGATCTATAAATAATGTTTCTGTATAGCCAGAGATGATTCGAGGCAGCAGGTTCAACGCAGCACTACAGGCAACAAGAAAAAGCGTCGAAAGCGAACCATCTTCACTTGTGAGCAGCTGAGCCGACTGGAATCAGAGTTTGCTGACCAGCAGTACATGGTGGGCGCTGAAAGACAGCAGTTAGCCGAGGCGCTGAATCTGTCTGAGACACAGGTTACAATTTTTTATATATATCTGATTGAAGAATCGTTGACCCCTGAAAAGCATAAACCACGAACGATGTGACCCAAATGTTTACTGGGAAATCGGAAAAAATAATTGTCTGTGACCAGAAACTCATAAGGAGTTGAAACGTATAACGCGCGTTCACAGCGTTCGAATATTCAGTTTGCCAAGTACCATATTTGGAAACACAAAGAGGTTGTACGCGAATGATGTACTCACGTAACGACACACGCAATAAAATTTTCGGTTTTGCGGTAAGTCACTTGAATTTCGACCAAAACGCCGTAAATTACTCACAGAAACTAAAGAAATTCATTAAGAGTATCCAAGTGAAGTTTTCCAGACTACTAAATGACGATGAAACACAAGAATTTAACCAAATTTAACTTTATTCGACCAAAGTTGTTCAAAAACAAGATTACGCCATTTAGCGCGAGCTTGCGCGCGCTGTGAATTTAACAATTTTGATTGGTTGATTTGTTTCTCGTGATTTTCCAAATATGGTACTTAACGAAAACGAATGTTCAGACGCTTTGTACAATGCGAATCATAGGGAGTTACACGTTTCAACCCTTATGGGTTTCTGCTGTGACATAATAAACATTATTATAAGACAGGTCGCTTAGATCTTGCTCTTAAGGCTGTTAACTGTCTTGAAAGAAAATAACTTGATGATCATTAAAAGGAATGTTACTAAGCTTACCAATGGTGTCAACCCAGAATGCCATTTGGTCATATCGTTCATCGTTTGTGCTTTTCACATGGTCAACGCTTCTTCAATTAGGTATATTTGAAAGAACGTTGACTGTTGGCTCACGCAGTTGTTATTGTTACTCACCACTGGTGAGAAGGTGCCTAGACCAAAACGTTTGGTTTTCAAATTACTTTTTTGGAACTTTTTGTACCTTTTTAATCTTTCGCTTTGATTCATCCAAGTGCCGCACGCAGCACTCCAAACTTTTGTTCATTATTTATGTTATTACATTTGAATCTGTTTGTTATTGCACAATGCGAAATGTTTTCGTAAATTAGCACTCACTGTATGTTTGCCGGTGGGATTGTGTTGCCAAGATCTGTCACTACCCAGTGCTTGTCTTATGACATCGTTACTAATTTTGGCGTGCATTGTTTCCCATTTCGCGAATTTCACGGAGCCGTTTTACGTGAAACCCTTTATTTTACATCAGTTATGGTGACGGGCACCAATGACGTTCATGTCTTTCTTTTGTGATCATTATAACAGATCAAAATCTGGTTTCAAAATCGCCGAATCAAATGGAGGAAAGAGAACAAGCAACATTTCCCAGATTTCCTTGCCAGTCCATTTTCAGTGTCATGTGAAGTCAGACATCCGACTGCAATTCACGCTTGGAAAGACGAATGTGGCCTGGGTTCTATGAACAAAGTTTAAGAGGAGCGCAGTTGCTGTGTGCTCGCGTGTTTGTACTGAAGAAGGAAGTAGTATATTTCTTTTTCAGAAAACCTAGAAGCCGAGAAAATGCTACGATACATTTGAACAGAAAGACTGTTAAGAAAGAATAGGTTAGAAACGTCGGATAAACGCTCTAGTATTGACAGAGAACTTTATGGTTCAAGACATTTAGCCTCCTAGACACTTACCACGAAAAGGTATTTAAAATATATGTGTTGTTATGGTTATGTGTGATTTCGTATGTGATATTACAAAAGATGAAAAAGATGACATTATAAATAAGCACGCTGCAAAATAAAAGTTCAGAGGTAAAATTTTGATCAGATGATTTTTGTGATTTTTAAACAGTTTTTAGCCTTGGAAAGACTTCTGAAAATAACAGGTTTTCACTAGCGATGGAGTCGAAGCGTAGAGCGTTACGATCAGCTGAAAATCAAACCAATGGAGTTGTAAGCGGAGATTTCGCTGATGAATCCGTCGCTTATAATCCAGTGAGAACTAAATTGTCGGAATCGCAAGCAGAAAGGAAGTCCTCGGAGGAACTAAAAGCTAGAATTGCGATGGTTTTTATCTTACACTTCTTTTTGCGATTCCGCCAATCTAGTTTTCACTGGATCATTATCGACGGAGTTATAAGCGAAATCGGACTCCGATTCCGTCGTTGTTTATGACTCTGTTCACGACTCCATTTTTCGATTTTCACAAGGTCCTAAGCGCTGTTACTATACTCCGATTACGAAAACCAGCCTATAGACGGAGACCTTCAATTTTTGTCATGCATTTCTGTGAGTAAAAGTGTATGCAGTGATACATACCATGCCATGAAGGCAATAAAATTTTTGATGACATTTTTGACAATTTTATGACGAAAATCTGACGGGTTCCAACTTCGTTCCCAGGGCCTCTCTCCCTCTCCGCCCCCAAGAGCGAGAGAAGAGACAACCTCGTTCCCTGGGAACGAGGTTGAATGGGTTCATGATTTAATCAATCAAAATCTAAGGCGGAGGATGACAAATAATGACGCAAATGTTTGTTTTGGCCCTCAACTCCGAGTTGTAAGGATGGACTGAGAACTAGATATTCAATCTTCAAGTACGACGCGAGTCCCCGCAACAATATAAGGGTGTCTCCCCAACAGTAAACACCCACGTATAAGAACCTAGTTATTTAAGAACCTACAGGCTGAAATTGGGCATTTTAATACCCAAATATATAAGAACCTATTTAGGCTGACAAAGAACAATAGGTTCTTATACAAAAAAACACTCTTATTTTGTAGCCAAAATACTGGATTTTAATTGATAGAAATTGTGAAATTTCTGAGAAACACCATGAAAATTATTTGTTTAATTGAAAATCTTTTAAATACAGAGTATAGAATACTGTATAAAATTATACTGGTGTAGCCAGTATACTATGACAACTCCTACAAATAAGAACCTACTAAGAACCTAATCAGCCTGAGTGCGGAAAAACTACCCCAAAATATAAGAACCCATTCAGCCTGAACCCAAAAATTCTAGGTTCTTATACGTGGGTGTTTACTGTATTCACCACCCCAAACCCCTTTTTCCCCGATATGAACTGGCAGAAGTGTTAAGGTGCCCCTGCGATCAATTTTTTGGTTTTCTTTTTTTTTACATTTTTTTTAAACTTTCTTTCTTTTTTTACACTTCCTTACGCCCTGCCAAATTTCAATCTATTACGAATTTGAGTAGTCATTTTATTTAACTTTTAGTTATGAGAATTTACGGTCGCCACTAATCAACCTTATTTCGAGGCTTGGTTGCGAATGGGATAAAGTGACGTCAAAGGCTCAAAAACACTTCACGGGTTGAAATTAAAACAGCAAACAGCGTTGAGAATTGCACGAAGAACAAGTTCAAAGGTTTTGTTGCTTTCAGTGTGATTTTCAATACTTACCTGAGAGAAAGGTTGGTTACCGTCGAGTGTACAACGCCTTTCCTGTATTCTGATTCGCTGTATTTTCTATGGCATGGCATAAATACTGGGACATATATTCGATCGCTCCGGAAAGCCCTGGGAACGAGTTTGTCGCAGGTAGATTAGGGTGGATTAATATACATGAGCTGCTTCCTGTCTTCCAACAGAAAACTTTCGGTTTCAATTCTGCATTGTTGAAGTCTCTATATTCCGTACAGGTTAGTGTCAAATCACATACAAAGCTCTTCCAACCTAATACACTTCGGTTTAACTTACGATTCCTATAAATATTTCAGTTCAGAGATATTTGAAGCTGTCTTGAAACGAAGACTCCTTTCGTTCATATCCAGACAAGTTTCAAATGCCTGCGCAGGGCATTGACCGTCTGAAGTATAATTCATGAAAGCATGGCTTAGAGGTAAAATCTGCTCGATTGCGTCTTGACAATTAGTGTAAGTAATTTAATAAGGATAAGCAATTTACCAGCAAAATTGACCGTAACCATACATGCCACAAAATCAGTTAAACTTTGTAATATGCATCAACTTCCGCCAATTCATTCAGTCGATTTAATAACCTCTCGCAGTCATTTCGGCGACAAAGTGAAATTCATGATTGTTTGTTAAGCCCATCAGCATATTTACATAATGGATTACAAAGAGGACATCATCTACTGCCTATAAAACGACGAATTCAGAATTTTAAGCCCTAATGAAATGTTTCAAAACGTGCCATTGGCATGTATAGTGTAAGTTTGATCAATCTAATATGTTTGTTTGTTTGATCCATCAGTTCATTTCTGCACTTGAGTTGCTGCTAGGAGACATCTGTGACTTTATAGGCCTTAATTTTCTTCCAGGTATGTTATAAGGATTGCCTGTGTCAGTGTTTGGTATTTTTATGCAAAAACTAGTTGTTGCGTGACGGTTATTACAAGTTACATTTTACCACTGTTTGAATATTTTGTGCGCAATCAGGCAGAAAAAAGCTCGCTCGTTTCCTCGGGACGCATTTCAAATTTGCCATGAAGACATTGTGATTGTGAACAATGTTCTGACACTACTATTTCTTAGCCGAACGACCTCTGATCTGTGTTCGAAAGGCAACTTCTTCTATATCTCTAGATTTAAAAATAAATGTTCAAAGTCGGAATTCACCGAAAATGGCGCAGATTTCCAAGAAATAAGGGAAAAGTTTTTCCTTCCGGAAAGCACATGAACGTCAACAATTATTGGTAACGTTTAGCGAGATAATTTTGCAGTATTGCCCGACACTTTTCTCCTTTAGTTACTGAATGTGATATTGGTAATTTACATGTAATTTGCATCAGTTATCCTCTCTAAAAAGTAATGTTGCTTTGTTCATTTGACCGATCTAAAACAGTTCTAAATAGGTAAAAGTTGATTTTATGAGGGGAGCGGGACGGCTGTACACAGGCTAATATAGCGTTCGCTGTTTCCTGTTTTCCTTCGTCTGTCTACATTACACATTGTGTAAGAAGAAAACTTTTTCTAGCGCAACCAACATTGCTGCTTGATTTTCATACTTCCAGTTTCATTTTCGTTTAGATCTATTTTCCCTGTTTGCCCCTGATGTCCACCTTTCTTCATTGTTCCCTGAGAGACTGTTCCGCAGCCGATGGCACTTCACTCGTTTACCCTGCTGATCCATTATAATTATAATGCTGTTATCACTAACGGTGTAACTACAGTTTGGCGGTATTTGCCTTTATATACATCCTGCAGGAAATTTCCCCACAATATTGTCTTCTAGTTGCCGTCTTTCAAGGCTTGCCCCTGAATCTATGGCACATTTTTTAAGCCCAGATAAGTACTTTCTTTACAACTTTTTTGTCTTTCCCCCTGGAATTTGGAACTTTGTTGTAGTGTACCTGACAACACCATTAAAAGGCGATTACAATGTAAGGTAACGGCAAGGTGATATTTTTTCTTACTTGGCCTTGTTGCTTTGCCATATTGCTCTTCTTACTTGTCCGTCTTCTCATTTAGTTGCTACAGCTCAGCCTTACAAGAAAGGCAACATGTACCTGCTTTGCTATTCTATATCATAATTCGATAGTAAGTCTATAAGAGGAGGAACTCAGGTGCGTTCACCCAGCTGAACTCTCATTTCGATCTTCAAACATATGGAAATTGTTTTCTCTGTAGCTCTAGACTAGAGAAAGATCCCAGAAACGCTCCCTGTATATTTTAACTGCAATAGGTCGGTGATCTTCTCTTTGGCTTGTGGCCTATCTGATTTTCCACATCAGAATTAAGTCTGATGCTTAATTGTCAAAGCTAACTGTACTTGTTTTTTGGTGGCTTGTGCTGCACATCTGCCCTTGCATGGTCTTGCAATGGAGTGTTAATTTAGACACTGTCCCCAGCGATTTACAGACTGAATTATTTGTTCCATCCCTTTTTTCCACTAAGTCACTACCTGTAAATCGCCCGCTCTCTACCTCTATTGTTATTCAGGGATAGAGCATTGTTATGACCTGTTATCTGTTGTTTAAAGAACCAATAAAGTAACACGTTCAGAGAGGTAGTGAGCGGCCCATTTTTGTCTACACTTCTTTTTTTTATCTTAGTTTCATTACTGGAACTTTATGGTACGCCACAGAGGCAACCCGTAGCAGATTCGCAACAAACACTGAGCTTTATTTATTATTTCTAGCATCAAAACAATAGTCTATGTTCTTGAAAACTGTTTTTTTTTTCGAGATGACTAACTACGTTTTTTACAACTTATAACATGTCAGTCTGTATAACAACATACAGACCTAGAAGACAGAGGGACCCCCCAATAAAGGGGTTGATGTACGTTGTTGTTCACCCTAACTCTAGCGTCCTGATACCGTTGTTTTATCGAACAGTGCTAAAACTTCTGAAATCATTACAAAGATCGCCAATTATCGAAATAGCACAAGCGCAGTTTCTACGGTCAAGCAGTAAGCCTGCATTGTTTGTTTCGGAAAACAGATTAACACTTGCTCGGTTTCTTTTGACCGAATAGTTGTTTTTTTTTTTTGTTAACCCTCGGTCGTCCAAGCAAATTCATGCCCCCATGCACCATGGTCCTAAGGTTTTTCCAGCAAAATTATTTTGCATTGAGTAGAAAACCTTTCGTTCACTCTACATGATGACATTATGTGTCGGCTGTGACGTCATATGACGTCTTTGGAGCCGCCATCTTGGATTTTACCATTTTCTTAGAAAGTCAGAAGATAACAGAAATTCAAGCCAAAATGTTAATGGCATGTGAATTCGAAAATAAACGAATCGTAAAATTTTGTTAAAAATACTGGAAAAGTTAAAGAGTTATATCAAAAACTGCGATTTTGGCCATTCTTGCATCTCATTATGACATTGTCATGGTCACATGATTAACGTATCAAAATTCTTGCAAGGGATGAATGAACAGCTACCAAGAGCCTTGAGAACCACAGAGCAAATCCCCTTTTCAAAATTCCGGAAAAAACCTCTAGCGGAGGCGGGTGGGGGGTGGGTGGCGGTGACATGCATGGTTTTCAACTCCATGAAACAATTTTAGTAGTCAAGTTCATGTTCCGGTAGAAAAAAGAAAAATAGTACCTTGATTTTAACTCTCATCGAACAGGAACTTTTAGACATGGAGGAAGTGGAGAGAATACTTGCAGCCTTAAAAATCGTCAAAGAAACCGGAAACAAAGAAGAAGAAGCAGAATCTTACATCGACCTTGGTACCGCTTACCACGATCTCGGCAAACACGAGAAATCCATCGAATGTTTTGAAAAATCTCTTTCGATTTGTGGTGATGCTGGAAATAAAGCTGGGCAGGTGAACGCATGCAGCAAGCTTGGGAGCGCTTATAATTCCCTTCGGAAGCATGAGATATCTGTTGAATATTTCGGCAAAGCGCTAACAATAAGTAAGGAAGCTGGATACAAGGAAGAAGAAGGGGAAGCACACATCAATCTTGGTGGGGCGTGCTATGCTCTCGGTCAGCACGGTAAATCCGTTGAGCATTTTAAAAAGGCGCTTACGCTCAGTAAAGAAATTGACAACAAACCTTTGGAAGGAAAATCTCACAACAAACTTGCTAAAGTGTATTATACCACTGGCCAATATGAGAAGTCGATCTGTGATTTTGAGAAAGGCTTAGAAATCAGAAAAACTTTGGAAGACAAACGCGGACAAGGACGGTCTTACAATCTCCTGGGTAACGTTTATTGTGCCCTTAGTAAGTATGAGAAATCCATCGATTACCAAGAGAAAGCTCTTGAGATTAGCAAAGAAACAGGAGACAAGAAAGGAGAAGGAAACATCTACAACAACTTGGGAGATGTGTACCAGGCTCTTGGTCAATACGAGAAATCGATCGAATATTTACAGAAAAGTCTTGGATTATTCAAAGAGCTCCACTACAAACAAGGAGAGTCACAGTCGTACAGCAGGCTCGGTATGGTGTATCATGCCCTTGGCGAATACGAGAAAGCTATCGAATACTCGACGAAAAGTCTTAAAATCAGTTCAGAAATGGGAAGCAAACAAGGGGAATGCTCATCTTACAGCAACATCGCTGTAGTATATCATTCACTAGGCCAATACGACAAATGCCTCGAATGTTATGAAAAATGTCTTGAGATCGCCCAGTCACTCGGGGACAAACATGGGGAAGGAACAATCTGCACAAACCTTGGTACTTTATACTATGCCCTAAGCCAATATGAGAAATCCATGGGCTACTATAAGAAGGGAATTAAGATCTGCATAGAAATAAAAGACAGACAAGGAGAAGGAAGAGCGTACCTTAACCTCGGTAGCGTTCACGATGCTATTGCTAATTATCAAGAGTCGCTTGACTTATTAAAGAAATCCCTTGAAATCAGCCAGGAAATCGGGGATAAACAAGTCGAAGGAGCGTCTTACAGCAGCATCGGTGGTGTGTATAATTCTCTTGGCCAGCTTGAGAAGTCGATTGAGTGTCAGACGAAAGCCCTTGAAATTTATGAGGCAATTGGAGAAAAACAGGGAGTAGGAGAATCCTACAACAAACTTGGTAGCGTGTACAGTGATCTTGGCCAGTTTCAAAAGGCATTGGATTGCTACGAGAAAGGCCTTGAGATAAGAAAAGCGATTGGTAATAAGCAGGGAGAAGCAGCATCCTACAACAACTTTGGCAGTGTGTACTACGAGCTCGGTCAGTACGAGAAATCCATCAAGAATCACGAGAAAGCGCTCTCTATCAGAAAAGAAATTGGAGACAAACGAGGGGAAGGGAAATCTTACAACAACCTTGGCAGTGTTTACAATGATTTAGGCCAGTATGAAAAAGCAATTGATTATTTCAAGAGAAGTATCAAAATCGGTGCAGAAATTGGAGGAGGCTGGGAGAGAGCGCTTCGTACAGCAACCAGGGCCATGCGTACTGCGCTCTTGGCCAGTATGATAGATCGATGGAGTGCCAGACGAAAGCACTTGAATTAAGCAGCGCCATTGGAGACAAACAAGGAGAAGGAACATCCTACAGTAACCTGAGTTCTCTAAGCTACGCCCTCGGACAATATGGGAAGGCGGTGGAGTACCAAGAAAAAGCACTTGCAATAAGAGAGGCCATGGGAGACAAACGTGGAGAAGCTGCCTCTTGCATTAATCTCGGTAGTTTTCATCGTGTTCTTGGCCAATATGGAAAGTGTATCACCTATTTTAAGAAAGCTATCCAAGCCAGCGAACTGATAGGTGATAAGAACCAACAAGGAAAATTGTACAGCAATCTCGGCGATGTATATGCTGCACTTGGCCAAACGGAGCAGTCAATAGGGTGTCACGAGAAAGCCATCGAAATCAGTAAAGCAGTGGGAGACAGAAGAGCAGAAGGACGGTCCTGTGACGCATTGGGGGGTACGTGGTATGCTCTTCGGCAGTATGACAAGGCTATCAGCTATTACCAATGCGGTCTTGAAGTCACGCAAGCCCTTGGCGATAAACAAGGGGAACAAACAACCCACACTAATCTCGCTACTGTCTATCAAGCCCTTGGCCAGACGAATGAAGCCATTAACCATCACGAGAAAGCACTTGACGTCAGCAAAACACTTTGCGACAAGAAGGAAGAAGAAGCATCTTGCAGCAAGCTCAGTAGTCTTTATCAATCTCTTGGCCAATGCGAGAAGTCTATCAGCTACAGAGAGAAAGCTCTAGAAATCAGCAAAGCCCTGGGGGATAAAATAGCGGAAGGAAGATCGTACGAACTTCTTGGCACCGCATATCATGCTGTTCGTCAATATGAGAAATCAATCGAGTGCCGCGAGAAAGCAATTAAGGTCAGTAAAACAATCGGTGCCAAGAAAGCTGAGGCAAGATCATACAGCGAACTTGGGAACGTCTATTATGATCTTGGCCTGTACGAAAAAGCTGTCGAAAATCACGAGAAGAGTCTTGCAATCCGGGAAGCTATTGGTGATAAGCAGGGAGAAGGAACCTCCCACAACAATTTAGGCACTGCATACCATGCACTTAAGCAATTTCAGAAATCTATTGAATCCTGCCTCAGAAGTCTAGAAATCAGTAAAACAATTGGGGACAAGGAAGGGGAAATAACATCCTGCAATAACATCGGTACTGTCTACCACGAACTTGGCCATCATGACAAAACAATTCAATACCAAGAAAAGGCGCTTGAAATCAGCAAGGACATTGGTGACAAACAAGGAGAAGGAACATCCTACAGCAACCTCGGCATTGCGTACCATGCTCTTGGTGAATATGGAAAGTCAGTCGAATTCGAAAAGAAAGCATTAGCAATCAACAAAGAGGTTGGCGATAGAGTACGAGAGGGAATTTCCTACAGCAATCTTGGCAGAATATATTACATTTTTGGTCATTATCGGGACTCAATGACCTGTTTTGAAAGCGCTCTTGACATCAAGAAAGAATTTGGAGACAAGGAAGGACAAGAATCTTGCCACAGCAGCCTCGGCCTCTTGTACAGCAACGTTGGCGAGTATGAGAAGTCGATTAAGAACCTGGAAGAAGCCCTCGAAATTTGCTCAGCACTCAGCAATAGAGAAGGAGAAATAAGATCTCACGATGCTCTTGGCACTATAAATTATTTTTTCGGCCAACTGGAGAAATCAATCCAGCACCAAGAAAAAACGCTTGAAATTAGCAAAACAGTTGGAGATCGCAAAAGAGAAGGGACCTCTTACAGTAATTTAGGTACCATATATCATGCTCAAGAACAATTTAAGAAATCAGTTGATTATCAAGAAAAAGCACTTGCAATCTTTAAGGCGATTGGAGACAAACAAGGGGAAGCAGCCTCGTCCAGCAATCTTGGAAGCACTTTCTGTGCCCTTGGTGAATATGAGAAGGGCATTCCGTATCATGAGAGAGCCGTAGCAGTCTGTAAAGAAATTTGTGCCACAAGAGGACAACTGAGATCCTTCAAAAGTCTTGGTAGCGCATATCATGTTCAAGACCAACTTGAGATGTCTATTTTGTGTTACACAAAAGGTCTGGAGATCAGCAAAGAAATTGGGGACATAGAAGAAGAAAGAATAGCCTACCACAATCTATGCACCGTGGTTAATGCACTTGGCAAGCACGAGGAAGCTGCCAATTACCGAGAGAAAGCACTGGAGATCAAGAAAGATACTAGAGGAAGACAAGAGGAAAGCGAAACTCACGAACGTCGTCCTTGGTGTGTGTATTATGTGTACGACCTTTATGAAAAATCTCTCGACTATCAAGAAATGTGTGGTAAAATGGGCAGTGCAGTCAGTGGCAAGGATCGCAGTCCAAGTGATTCTGGCTCTGAAATTGAGGTATCCGTCAAGTATCACGAGAGAGAAATGGAAATCGGCAGAGCAACCGGTGACAAAGTGGGAGAGGGAAGATCCTACGGCATGCTTGGAGGCGATTATATGGGACTTGGCAAATATGAGAAGTCCATTGAATTTTTCGAGAAAGCAATTGAGATTAACAAAGCCATTGGTAGCAGACAAGCCGAGAGTTTCGTCTACAGTGGCCTTGGTAATGTATATTTTACCCTTAGCCAGTACGAGAAGGCAATGAAGTATCAGAGGGAAGCATTGGAAATTCATAAGGAGATCGAGGACAGGGATGGAGAAAGCGCATCCTACACTAACCTAGCAGCTCTCTATCGTGCCGTTGGCCAGTACGAGAAAGCGATTGAATATCAAGAAAAGGCACTCGGCATCTGTATTCAACTTAAAGATAGAAAGGGGAAAGCTATATCATACAACAATCTCGGCAGTTTCTACAATGGTAGTGGCCAATACGATGACTCAATAAAGTTTCATGAGAAAGCTCTTGAAATCAGAAAAGAAGTCGAAGACAGAGAAGGAGAAGGAATTTCTTATGTCAACCTCGGAAATGTTCAATATGCTCTTGGCCAGTATGAGAAATCCATCAGCTATCTGGAAAAAGGACTTAAAATCATCAGAGAAATCGGAATGAAAGGTAAAGAACACCTGGTCCTATACAGTCTAGGCGTTAGCCATCTTCACGATAAAAGCTTCACAACAGCATCCGACTATTTCCTTGAGAGCATTAAAGGTCACGAAAATATAAGGGCGTCTCTCAAAGATGAATTCAAGCTTTCATTAGATGATCAAAGCTTTTCTTTTTACAAGGGACTTACCTTGCTGCTAATTTCCCTTGGCAAAGTGGGTGATGCCCTCTGTACAGCAGAACGAGGACGAGCACGTGCCCTTGTAGACTTGATGGCCGCCAATTTTGGGATCCACGAGGTCATCAAAGCGACAAGTGAATTTACTTTGAGTTCGCTGGCTAGCCTCTCAGATAAACAGCAAGGTAACTTTCTCTTTGTGAGCGTCATAAAGAAAACGCTCTATTTTTGGTTCGTTGAAAAGGGTGGCAAAATAAATTTCACCTCTAAAGCCGTTGCAACCGAGTTTTCCGATAACTCCTCTTTGCAAGCTCTGGTGACAACAACATTAAGATCTTTACCTATAGATGACGGAGAAGAATTTGAAGACCGATCATTGTCAGCAATCTATGAAGAGGAATCATCAACAGCAGAGGAGACAAGTGAACCAACCAATCAGCATCTTTTTCGGGGTAACGAAGAAGAAGAAAGAGAAGCTAATCTAAAAAAGTTATACCAAATGATAATTGAGCCAGTTGCTGGTCTTATCAATGGTCCAGAAATAATCATCATCCCCGAAGGAGGCTTGTTCTTGGTCCCTTTTGCAGCCTTGCAAGATCCCACTGGAAAGTACTTATCAGAAAAGTGTCGAATCCGGCTCATTCCCTCTCTTACATCGCTTCAGGTCATTCAAGACTCCCCAGAAGAATACCATTCTCAAACTGGAGCATTGATTGTGGGAGATCCAACGGTTGGCCTGGTAGAGTTTGAGGGAAAGGTCGGTGTCTTACGACCTCTTCCACATGCCAGAGTTGAGGCAGATATGGTATCACGGTATGTTAGAGCACCATACTTTAAGCTCATTGGAGAGCAAGCCACAAAGGAAGAGGTGTTAAAAAGGATTCAGGATGTCGGGTTGGTGCATATTGCAGCCCATGGTGATCCAGAAAGAGGAGAAATTGCCCTTGCACCAAACGTACGCACTGCTGAAATAGCAAAAAAGGAAGATTTTATGCTGACAATGGAAGACGTAGCAAAAGTTGGCATAAAGGCTAAGTTGGTGGTACTAAGCTGCTGCAATAGTGGACGCGGTACGATCATGACAGCAGAGGGAGTTGTCGGAATTGCTCGGGCCTTTCTTGGATCCGGTGCTCGCTCCGTTCTGATGTCTTTGTGGCCAGTGAACGATGCAGCTACTAAAGTCTTCATGAACGTGTTCTACAGGAGTTTGATGCGGGAGAAAAAGAGCGCAAGCGAAGCTCTTCACCTGTCCGCCAAGAAGTTAAGAGAGTCAGCGCTTTACAAGCATTTCAGACACTGGGCAGCATTTGTACTTCTTGGAGATGATGTCTCCTTTGATTGACAACTGTGGTGGTAAGTATAAATAATAAATGAAATAGACGTAATTTTTTGCACCTCTACGTCGTAGTCTATCATAACTATTTTGATGCTGACATGATACCACTTTCACTGATATTTAATCATTTCGAGCCTTTCACTCTTGAAGTGAGTATGGTTACACTTGTGTGAGTGCTACGTTTTTACTGACGAAACAACGTTACGTGAAATGTAGCGGACAATGCTACAGTAAGACAGACAACATACTAGAGCAAATGCCAAAAATATCGAGCATTGATTGACAGAGGATTAAAATAGGATTTCTTTCGCCAATAGACAGGTGTTAGATATGTCGTTTATTTCTGTCTGAATCCCGAAAAATTAGAGAACTGATTATCTGGTTTACTACAAATATTTCCAAGCCTCATTTTCTTACCTGAGATTTGGCTTGGATTATTAATGGCAGAATATTTAAGGCAGCATCAAAGACAGCAAACTTGTCTCCCAGACAATGCTTTCTTTGAACATTTGACTGCCTTCAAAAAAAGAAAAAAAAAATTTCTTTAACGAGATTGCCGTCAGTTTTGACATAAAGAAGTTGGAAGTGCGAGCCGGCCTCAAATTTGTCTTAGTTCATGTTTTCTCGTATCATTTTACAGGTCAAAGCACAACTTTATAAAAGTTCCTTTTATTTCGACATGCGAAGTTGTCCGGCATCGTAATTACAAGCGGAGCGAAGCATGATATCATCATTGGTATCCTCTACCTGACTGACTTTGAATAGATACTTTAAAAGCACTGTCTTCAGGGATGAAAGAACCAAGTGCACGTAGCTGCATAGTTAAGTTAGATTGGTCAGCAGCACAAAAAGGAACGATGTTTTCGTACCCGAGATGGACAATCAAGAAGTGGGCAAAAGTTGACGAAAACTTCCTTATTTTAGGTGTATGGCATTTTGGTAGAATTGTTGCTCAAACATTGAAATATATAACATATCTTTTAGATAATAACATTTCATTTAGTCTCTTTTTTCTGTTAGACACTTTTAATTAGGGCCCTTTAACAAAGCGGAATTTGCTTTTCACAAAGCTAGCTAAAAATTGTACTCTTACCAAAAGGAAATGGTTTAATTCAGATACCAAATTTAAAGAACTATTTACACGACCAGTTGGTACAGCTTGGATGAAAGTGGAACGGTTTACCAGCTGAAAATTTATGTTCAGCTAAGATAGTCTTGCATGTGTAAACTACTTTGCATGGCCATGCCTTCTTGTCGTAGCTACTTTCAGCTGTGCTCGGCTTTGTATAATAGTATGCTAGAAATACAGTCCGAGCCAGTTAATTAAGTATTTCTGGCACGTTAAGTCTAAGAGTTTCATGATTTTATTAGTGTGAGAATTTTGCTCAAAGTCGGTGACATACCACCCAAAAAAAATTAAGGCATGGGCCGCTAGGTATTCGCCCCAAAAAGTGTGGTCTATCTTTTGGAGCTTTAGTTGCAGTAGCATGAAACTTTGACAGATCTATGGATTATCAATTGTTTTCATTCTGGCATGTCTAAAATATGCAAATTAAGTCACGTGACATCTCAATACTAAAAAATATCTTCCGTAAAGCAGGAACACTTTTTCTTGCTTCCTTAAAATTGCTGTTAGTTTTATAACTTTATGGCGGTTAGGTACATTGTTTCTGCACTTGGAAATGCTAAGATATTAAAAAAAAAAACGATTGAAAAGGCAAATAGCTTGTGTCAGGAGACTGGGTACTAGTAGAAAAAGCCGTTTATTTCCCAAATAAATAAAATATTCAAAATCTGTTCCCATTTTTGCTTAAAGATTTTCCACTATTATTCGGTATCAAGTCACGTGACCAAATTTGCATAACTTCGGCATCTCAAAAACTCATAACTTTTGGGGACTTATTTTAATACCGCAATTTTATGTTGTTATAAACAACGCCCCTGTCCTTGGTCATTGTATTGTCAAGTTGCTTTAACGTTAGTTTTCTTAGCAATTGACCTTGTTTATTATAGAAGGCAAATATTTCTCGTTGTGCTAGCGCTTTATCTTGTCTCCTTGTATAAGTAATATTAGTAAGAAGTAATGCAAAATGAAAATTGTAAAAATCTTAACCAAGAGATATTCTTGTATGACCTGTTCAAAAATCCTTCCCGCGAAAAAATTATGTCTAGTCATTTCATCAATGAGAGCTTAAAGGGAACCTCCACTCTTGGGACAAGTTGACGTTAAATTGTTTGAAATAATTCTTAATTTCCAAATTTTACAGGTAAAGGGAGAAATAACATTTAATAATAACAATAAATGGAAAAGTTTATGGCTTTTGAATTTCCAGCGCGCCGCTATTGTTTGTTAGCTTCCAAACAATAGCAGGAGCCATAACAAGTCCTAAAATCCAAACTGGCAGCGCGCTGGAAATTTAAAAGCCATAAACTTTTCCATTTATTGTTATTATTAAATGTTATTTCTCCCTTTACCTGTAAAATTTGGATTTTTGGCATCATCTTACCATGTAAGAGTGGAGGCTCCCTTTAAACCCGTCTTTTCATGGTGAAATGTTCATTTGTCACGGGAGTGGGACAAATAATTAATCTGAGTCCCTGAAGGGAATCGAACCCATGACCTCCCAGATACCAGTTCGGCGCTCTAACCACACATATGATGCTTTCGACATTGTTGATCGTAGCAGTGTGCATGCGCAGGACGCGTGTCACACGTGAACCTAGTAAATGACCTAGCTCACGAAGAGTCTCGCAGCTCAGTGATTAGAGCGCCCAACCGGTATCTGGGAGGCCATGGGTTCGATTCCTGTCGGGGACTCGGATTTTTTTCTTTGTCCCACGCTCGTGACAAATGAACATTTCATCTTCTCATTTATTAACGGAGCTTGAAATTTACCACCTTTATTATTTATTACAGTCTTTTCAAGTTGTCCTTTCGGTCCGCATTCCTGCCGGACTCATCGTCCTGGTACTGATTTCACGGCGCATGATTTTGAATTCCTTGAGGTGACTGTGTACACTGGTCAAAACTATCAGGTAACAGGCCTCGAGAAATGAGCTCGTAGCGACCGTAGCAAAATGTTGCCAAGTGCAGTTTTGACTCACCAGAAACTTCCTCCAGCCAACAAATATAAATCGAAGAATAAAGGAAAGGTTTTCAAGAATTAATCATAGGCTCGAGTGAGACAAATGCAACTCTAGCATGCAAGAGATATAAACCCTTTGTATCTGAGGGTGCCGTGACATAGGCAAAGTGTGCATTCCTGCATAGGTACACCTCAGACCTGCCTTCATCTCGCTTTTATCGCCATGAAGTGACTTCAAATATTTCAACCTTCACCCCGATAGGACGCTGGCCAACCGCAACATTTAATTCACATTTGTATACCTGGACGGAAATTCACTGGCAAATTGTCCTACCAAAGAACAAACACCTTATTCCAAAATGGATGAAAAATACATTATTCGTTTGTCTACATGTTAATTGGCCCTCACGGCCTCGTTGTAAGCCAAAGATGCCTTTGAATTCTGCAGATGCGATCGAGGCCATGAGGGCCAATTAACATGAAGACAAAAGAATCTATTTTCCGCCATTTTGGAATTTGGTGTATAGCACAACGGTCCTGGCCAAGATTGGAACCCAGACCACTCGCACCGGAGTCCGGGCACAAACTGTTACGCCAAAGCACCTTCTGTACGACGTACCCGTACCTGAATTATGGGCAACAACCTCATCGATACCAGGAATGAAATAAAAAGAGCCCGATGGAAGTAGCAAGGCTTCTAGTTTTGAGGCCACTGACGTTTAACAGTCTGATTTTTCTGGCAATTTGGATGCTTGAGAATGAATAACGATTTTATTGAAAGTTGTTGGATGGCAAGATTTCATACAGCGTTAAATTTTCTGTATGCAAAATCTCTTAATCCCAGTCTATTATGTAACTGTGTCCTCTTATGTTATCTGTGACTGATTTGTCACGTGAAACGACTGAAATGCGACGATGTTATAGATGCCGCATTAAATTGAACCAACGTCCATTATTCATTCACGTGGTGCTAGCAAGTGTCTGCTTACACGAAGTACTTACATGGCTTTGCACCCGTGCCTCACTGCGCGGACACAGCAATTAACCAGCTTGTTTGTTTCTTGCAAAGTGGCGACGGAGTGTCATAGGTGACCTATGGAGGAGGCAGCGTGGCCTAGTGATCAGGACGCTGGACTTGCAATCCGGAGGTCCCGGGTTCAAATCCTCCTCCTTGCCACTAGATGGATTTGTGTTTGTTCGTCCTAAATTCAACTCCACCAAGCTTTGTAAATAGCCAACTATTAACCTCCTATTAACGCCAACGAAAACGAAAACTGCAGTTATTTTTTTGCCAGTGTAATTGATTTATTTTTAATTGTTATTCTCCTTATTTCAGCCTTCCTCAGTTTGAAAGCGCGTTTCCTTATCGAAACAACTTGACAAATCCAAGGCCATTAAGCAAAGCATTTTATATTTTTCTAAAAGATTGTTTTGAGGTGCTTTTCAATTTGATTCAAAACGGTGTGTTTTGGGATGAATATGGGGATGGAAATAGCAAACATTTCGGCGTCTTCGTCTGAAGTTGAAAAGTTTTAATGAATAAAATTTTAATTAAAAAAGCTCCACGGCATTTGTCCTTTGAACTTGATAATATTGTAGTTCGTTGAAACGTTGTTATTTTGGGCAATCTCTACGACCTGGCGAGTAAATGTGCACATTCTTCGAGCCAATCTGCCTTTCCAGAGTCCTCCACGTGTATATTCCCGTCCCGAGGGTCTATTCGGGTAGTCAATCGCTCGGAAAGAACCTGGATACGAGGAAAATACTTCCGGTTTCTGTATACGCTTTCGCTTTAATGCTTTCGATATATTCTACACGTCAGAATTACGGACGAGTTTTGTGCCACGGCTTACGTACAGGTTAGTGATGAAACACAATGCTTTCAATCTGCCACAGTTTGTTTTACTGATCTAAATAATTTAGTTGAAAGGTAGGTGAAAGTATCATCAAGAGTACGACGATACCTCTCTCTCTCTCTCTGTTATCCAGGCTCTGGAAGGTCTTATGGCTAGTTCTTAAATATCATTAAAGGAAGGATTGAAGGTAAGATCTGTTCAGTACAAGTTTTCAAATAAATGCAAGGAATCTAATAGCCCGAGGAAACAATAACCTTAATCATACAGACCACAAACTATGGAAACAACCTTTATAAATCGTACATCCTTCATGTAATGTATGCATGCAGTCGATTAGAAAAGTAAACACCAAATGTGCTGATTAAATTTGCATGTCGACGTTTAATCACGTAGGTAACTTAAAACTATTCGTCGGCACACGCGATTCTTTTGCATATTATGATCAGCTTTTTCATTCCTATTTCTTTACCTTAATTTTCCACAATTCGATTGATCGAGTATTATTTAAATCTTCCGAGATCGTTTCGACTGCACAGTAAATGGAAATATTTGGGTAGATTGCGGATATAATGCCATCCTTTTCCTCTCAAATAAGGATTTTAGATTTACGCCTTTTCAATGAAATTATTAGGAATTTCTCAGGAGCATTGTTTATAGGTTCTAAACAGCGATCTCATGAATGTGTGTTTGTTTGATTCATCATGTATGGCAGATCATCTCTTGCACTTGAGTTACTTGAGGAACTTCGTGGAGACATTGGTACTGAAAGCCTGAATTCTCTATCGTGTAAGTCAGAATACTTGCTTATATATTTGAAAGTTACTTGTTGCATAAGTTCTTAGAAATTTATTTCACCATTTCTGCTCTACAGTGCTGTTTTGAATATTCTATGCACAATCAGGCCTAAACAAATACATTGACTTCGGTTTCCTGGAGGCGCATTAAAAATTTCGTATTAGATACTATTTCCATTGATGTGACTCCAGACCTTATAATCGATAACGGGGTACGATATTTAAACGACAAACCTCTTTGGTCGTCGTCAAAATTCTCATGAGGGTAGCATGCGAACGCAGACGTATTTCCGGCTGTCGCTTGTCTCCGTCGAAATATTACGATAATAAATATTTTTCGGCGGATAAAATAAAAAAAATTCTTACATAGAAAGCAGAAATGAGGTTTTTGATATCGGAGCTTTATGATCAAAGGCAGCGCAGCAAACATTTCTGGACCACGTAAAATGTGTAAGGATTCTTCTCAGAGTTGTTGTTGGGTAAATTTTATTCAGCGTTAACTTTTCTGTATACAAATCCTCGTCTATGTGACTGATTTGACGAATTAAACGACTTAAATGAAATGACACCTGGGTTTATATGTCGCATTTAACCGAATTAACGTGCACATTAAGGTTTTCATCAATCTTATTGGTGAAGCTGCGATAGAATGCCAAAGATGGGAGTGTTTCAGCCACCTTAATATTGAGGCAGACGTCATTATTGTCCAACCACAAACAAACGCTATTTAACATTAATAAGATGAATAAAATTAATAAGATGAATGGTGACAAAGCAAAGAGCAAAGCAGCTAGGTAATTATTCTTAAAGCTACTATCATTAATGTCTTTTTTAATAAATACTTATGGGCATGTGATTAGTTAGCAGTAAAAGCGTCAGCAACAGTGGCCCTCCTTGATAGCCCAGTAGGGTTTGTCGAGAGCACCATGCTCCTGATCATATATATGAAGTAGATATGTAAACAGTGATCTCGTGTGGCAAATAAACCTTGATTGATTGATTGATTTGCTTGCTTGCTTGCTTAATTGATTGATTGATTGATTGATTGATTGATTGATTTGTACCTAAACCATAATTGCGGATTCTTCGGGTAAACGTCAGATAGAACACATTTTTCCCAAACGGTTATTTGCATCTGAAATTTCTTGATGTCCCTGTAAAGCTAGTTGAAACAAGAGTGAGATTTACATCTGCCAGGGACCAAGGAGTACTAAGAAGCAGTCCTAATAGGCGATTTTGACTCAGTTGGCTGCGTACATTCCCGGCGTTACAAATCGATCAATCTATGGCAATCGATATCAATTAATCGATTGATACTGATAATCGATGACCAAGACTTTTGTGACCTTATCGATTGTCATCGATTATCACAATGCAGTTTTTGAACTCTTCAAATTATCTTTAGCCCGGTATGAAGTTTTATGATTCAGTGTTCTTTCCAAAATACAAGAAGGAGACTACTATGCCAGATTCAGCAGTTTTACAATAAAGACCGCATTTTTGTACAAAATGTATAATGTTCCCGGATTGTCTTTTCCCTGTCTTGGCCTCTTCATCTCACCATCTCGGGCCCTTGTGAACCACAACGGTAGCTCCTATCACGCCCGAGTGTCACGGTACTAGAGGATGAACAGTAAATTAATCAACAAACAACATACTGAAGTTTTCTCTGTTTCTTCTTGCTTCTAAACTCAAGTGAAAGTGAGTCGCAAAACGGCGAAAAGTGAAACACGCACGAAGCGGCGAAAACGCGCCGCTTCACGACTCGTTTGTCGCCGCTTCACGGCTCAATTTCACTTGGAACATCAATCGATGCCAATCGATGAAATTTTTTTGTGTGACTATGTAAAAAAAAAAATACAATTTTAATGTCAATACATGGGACGAGGTTACCCTCAATGTCCGAGCCAGGGGCTCATGTATAAGACGTAGGACAAGTAACCAGATCGAATTGGAATTTAGCAGTGTTGATTTTTGCGGAGTAGAGGGAGGAAAACCGGAGAACCCGGTGAAAAACCCTCGGAGCGAGGACGAGAACCAACAACAAACTCAACCCACATATGACGCCGGGTCCGGGAATCGAACCCGGGCCACATTGGTGGGAGGCGAGCGCTCTCACCACTGCGCCATCCCCGCTCCCCCATCTCCCCTATCGATTGGTCATCGATTGGCCTATACCAATCGATGTCAATTAGCTAATTTCATCGATTGATATCGATTTATCGCTTGAATTTCCGATCATCGATTTGATCGATTGGTAACGCCGGGGGACATTCTGCGAAACACCTTGCGCAAAAATCGACCGTCCTGTCTGCCATACAGAAGAAAACCCATTTCTAGAAATTTAGCTTTCTTTTTTTCTTTCTCTCATATCTATTTGTTGCTTGTTTGAAATAAATACTTTTCGTAAAGCCAGTCTCAACTATAAATTTAAAAGTAATGCGACGATAACTGCGTAAGCAGTTTTTGATCATGCATGCCTTTAACCACATCGGGAATAAAACAATTCCTTACCATGAATTAATTTTGAGAAGCGAGATTTAACGCCGGCCTTTCAACCTTACCTTCTTTAGTAAAACCACTGCTAAAAAGGTTTCCTATAATTACTATACTGCCACCATTTCCCTCCTCATCGCCATCGTTTCCTTTTCCCCAACTGAGAAATAGGGCCTTACACTCTTTCTTGCCATGTTTCTCGGTCTTTTGTACAAACCCCAGCGTCGCACTAGCCTTTAAAACCGAACTCCGCCTTTTACCTCTCAACCGTTCTTCATCAGGTCTCTTTATAGGCCTGCTTCTTCGAAGTTTGCCCACAGTTGTCCACGTGAGTGCTGCTTTAGGGCAGTCATTTGCGTTGATTCTCAGTACATGCCCAATCTGCCAACACCTTTTCTTTAGCTGTTGCGTAATTCTATCTATCAGTTCGACATAAATCTGATCTCTTTGTTTGACGCTATCATCGTATCGGCCAGTATATCTTCAATATGCGACGGAAGCACTAATGTAGCAAGAAGTTCATCTTTATCTCATCTCATTTAATCATTCGCCATGTCTCACAGCCATACAGGAGTACTTCTCCAGATACACTTTAGGTTGCAGAACGCAGCCTGCGCTCTTCCCAGCCTTGCCTCTAAATTTTCTTTTGCACCGGACCAGTTGTTGTAACTGTTGCACCAAGATATACAAACTTCTTTACCTCTTCAATATCACCCCTGTGTTAACGTTTCATTTCATCATCCCAGTCTTCTCGGGATTGATCTTCAGTCCAGTGTTCTTCCCATTCACGTTTAGGTTGCCAAACTGTGTTTGTATATCCACTAACCTGGTTGCAAGAAGGGCAACATCACCGGCGAAGTCTAGAATAAGTTATTCGTAATTTGCCATCTCATCCCAATGCGCTCTCCTTCGACAGTCTTTCTCGTCACGCAATCAGTCACATAAGGAAGAGAAATCCAGACATTCGACAAATCATCTGTTCCCACATCAAACCAGTCATAGTTGCCAGATTCCTCCGCAACACAACATTTGCTCTCTTTGTACATTGCCCACACCATCCTGATCACTTTCGATGGATATCGTATCCTCCCATTATTCCCCACACTTATGTTTCTGTCGACGCTTTCGAAGACCTCAATGTCCCAAAACACACCCTATCGACGATTCTTAGTATAATAATATGTTTTGTGGTCCCTCTTCCTTTTCTAAATCCTGCCTGTTCCTGTCGCAACCTGCATAACCAGGTTACGTCGACATTTCTTAGTCCTGTACTTTTATCACCTTAATCCGTACTGTTTCAGCCACTGGCACTGGCGCCTTGTATGCATCGTAAGACTGTGTTTTTTGTTGTGCTGTTTGTGTTTGCTGTATAGTTCCACTCACTTTCTTTTTGATGAAGCTTTGGGTAGCATATTAATATAGACTCTTGGTTTTAGGCCATCGTAACTTGATTAAAAACATGAAACAAACAGCGGTAATAAACATTGTGAAAAATCGCATTTTACTAACTTGACGTTTCGTATGCTATGCAACATACATTTTCAAAAGTATGACCGTTGCAAAATTTTAACGGCTATTATATATTGTTATGAAAATAGTCGTTAAAATTTTGTAACGGTCATACTTTTGAAAATGTATGTTGCATAGCATACGAAACGTCAAGTTAGCATATTAATCCTTTCAGGTGTCCGATAGTCTGGCTGCATTGTTCCGCCACACATTTAACCAGCATTTTGTGCAGCAAGTTTCATGGTAAGGATTGTGATAAAATTTGAAGACACAAAACTTGAGACCTCTGAGGCTTATCTGATAAAGTATGAAAAAAATCTGTCGTCTGGTTTTAAAATTATCGACTGATTTGGTAAAAATGAGGTTTTGAAAAGGTTTACTCCGACTAAGAAAAAAATAATTAGTATCACCCAACTAGTGGACTATTGCAAATCCTGCATTTTGATTGGCTACGCTACTAGAGGACTATTAGTAATAGTCATCGAGTAGCGAAATTCGTGACGCTTTCTTTCGTTTTATTCCCAAATAAAGCTTTCTTCAACTTGCATTTGCTAACTTTATTATTACTTTTTCTGTCCGACTGGTTGGGTGATACTAAAACAATTAGACCCTTCGCCCTCAAGGGCCACGGGTCAATAGCCCATTCGGCTTCGCCTCATGGGCTATTGACGCGTAGCCCGCAAGGGCTACGGGTCTAATTGTTAAATAGCATTTTTTGTTTATATGGGTTAATGATTTTGAAGAAAATGAGGTATTGTTGTTATAACACCGTTGGCTTCCTTTTTAAAGGAAATCAACAGCAACAACTCGTATTAAAATACGAGTTGCTCACTGCGATGCGTGGTCATTCTGATTTCCAATATTGTCTTGTGACTTACCGGTTGCTTGTTTGGTTTTCAAACGCGATAGTTAGGAAAAATTCACACACAGTTTTTTATTGATTCGTTAACAATTTTAATTAATTAATTTCTATTCACAAAACAACTGGTAAACGTCAGAAAAACAACAAAAAAATAGTATTATGATTTTCATTCTCATTGAACAGGAACATTTAGTAATGGAGAAAGTGGAGAAAATAATTGGCGCTTTACAACTCTTCAAGGAAACCGGAAACAAAGAAGCAGAAGGAAACTCTTACATCGACCTCGGGAACGCTTACCACGATCTTGGTCAACATGAGAAATCCATCGAATGTTTTGAGAAATCTCTTTTGATTTGTAGCGAAACTGGAAAAACAGCTGGGGAAAGGAATGCATGCAACAAGCTCGGAAATGCCTATGATTCTCTTGGACAGTATGAGAAATCCGTTGAATATTTCGAGAAAGCGCTTAAAATTAGTAAGGAAATTGGAGACAAGGAAGAAGAATGGGAAGCACGCAGTAATCTTGGTGGGGCGTGCTATGCTCTCGCTCTACACGATAAAGGCATTGAGCACGTTGAAAATGCACTTCTGATAAGTAAAGAAATTGGCAGCAAACGTTTACAACGAGAGTCATACAACGAACTCGGTGAAATGTATTATGCGGCTGGCCACTATGACAAGGCCGTCTTTAATTACGAGAAAGGCCTAGAAATAGCACAAACTCTGGATGAGAAACGCCTTCAGGGACTGTCTTACAATCTTCTTGGTAACGTTTATCATGCTCTCAGCCAATATGATAAATCTCTCGATTACCAAAGAAAAGCTCTCGAGATAAGCGAAGAAACCGGAGACAGGAAAGGGCAAGGAAACGCCTACAACAGCCTTGGGGAGGTTTACCGAGCTCTTGGCCAATATGATAAATCGATCGAGTATCTACAGAGAGGGCTTGAAATAAGCAAAGAGCTCAACAACAAACCAGGACAAGGAATGGCTTACAACAGTCTTGGTACAGTGTATCATGCCCTTGGTGAATATGAGAAAGCGATCGAGTATTCGACGAATAGTCTTGAAATAAGTACAGAAATAAGAAATAGACGCGCAAAAGGCAAATCATATAGCAACATCGCGGCAGCATATCATTCACTTGGCCAATACGACCGAAGTCTTGAGTATTATGAAAAAGGACTGGAGATCGTTCAACTACTTGGGGACAGACAGGGGGAAGGAACAATGTACAACAATCTTGGTACGTTGTGTTCTGCTCTGAGCCAGTACGAGAAATCCTTAAACCATTTCCAGGAAGGAATTAAGATCTTCAAAGAAGTGGGAGACAGACAAGGAGAAGGAAGAGCCTACCTTAACCTCGGTAGCGTTCACGATGCCCTTGCCAAATATCAAGAGTCGCTTGACTTATTAACGAAATCCCTTGAAATCAGCCAGGAAATCGGGGATAAACAGGCTGAAGGGGCGTCTTACAGCAGCATCGGTGGTGTGTACAATTCTCTTGGCCAGCTTGAAAAGTCGATTGAGTATCAGGAGAAAGCCCTTAAAATCTATGAAGCAATTGGGGAAAAACTAGGGCAGGGAGAGTCCTATAACAAAATTGGTAGCGTGTACAGTGATCTTGGCCAGTTTCAAAAGGCACTGGATTGCTATGAGAAAGGTCTTGAGATACGAAAAGCGATCGGTAATAGGCAGGGAGAAGCAGCATCCTACAACAATCTTGGCAGCGTCTACTACGAGCTCGGTCAGTACGAGAAATCCATCGAGAATCACGACAAGGCGCTCTCTATCAGAAAAGAAATTGGCGACAAACGAGGGGAAGGGACATCTTACAACAACCTTGGTAGCGTGTATAGCAATTTAGGCCAGCCCGAGAAAGCAATTGATTATTTCAAGAAAAGTCTCAAAATCAGTACAGAAATTGGCAATAAGCTGGGAGAGATGGCATCCTACGGTAACATGAGTCCTGTATGTTACGCTCTTGGACAATATGGGAAAGCGATCGAGTATGAAGAAAAAGCGCTTGCAATAAGAGAGGCCATTGGGGACAGACGCGGAGAAGCTGTTTCATACATCAGTCTCGGTAGTATCCACCATGCTCTTGGCCATTATGAAAAATGTATCGGCCAATTTGAGAAAGCTATCCAAGTCAGCGAAGAGATAGGTGACAAGCAACAACAGCGACAATTGTACAGCAATCTCGGTAGCGTGCATAACACTCTTGGCCAGAGGAAGCAGGCAATAGAATGTCACGAGAAAGCCATTGAAATCAGCAGAGCAATTGGAGACACAAAAGCAGAGAGTTCATCCTATAACATCTTGGGAAGAACTTGTTATGACCTACGACAGTATGACAAAGCTATTAGCTGTTTTAAATGCAGTGTGGAAATTATGAAAGCACTGGGTGATAAACATGGAGAGTACAAAACACTCCGTAACCTCGTTGCTATCCACGAGGCACTCGGCCAGCATAAAAACGCGATTGAGTATCAAGTGGAAGCGCTCGACATCTGCGAAACACTGTGTGATAAGAAAGGAGAAGAAGCATCTTACAGCAAGCTCAGCAGCCTGTGTAAAACTCTTGGCCAATACGAGAAATCTATTAGCTACAGAGAGAAAGCTCTGGAAATCAGCATAGTCCTTGACGATAAACTGGAAGAAGGAAGATCTAATGAGGTTCTCTGTTCTTTGTACCATGCTGTCGGTCAGTGTGAAAAATCATTTGATTGTGGGGAGAAAGCAGTTGAGATTTTTAACACGATCGGTGCGAGAGAGGCTGAGGGAAGAACATATAGCCAACTTGGAAATGTCTATTATGATCTTGGCCAGTACGAAAAGGCTGTCGAAAATCATAGGAAGAGTCTTGAAATCGAGGTAGCCATTGGGGACAAGAAAGGTGAAGGAACCTCCCGCAACAATTTGGGCGCCGCATACTGTGCACTTAACCAATTTCAGAAATCTATTGAATCCTGCCAAAAAGGCCTCGAAATCAGTAAAGCATTTGGGGACAAGGAAGGGGAAATAACATCCTCTAGCAATCTTAGCACTGTGTACCAACTACTTGGCCATCATGAAAAGGCAATTGAATGTCAAGAGAAGGCACTTGAAATCAGCAAGAAAATTGAGGACAAACAAGGAGAAGGAACATCCTATAGCAACCTTGCAATTGTGTACCATGCCCTTGGAGAATATGAGAAGTCGGTTGAGTATGAAAAGAGAGCACTCGCTATCAACAAAGAAGTCGGCGACAAAGTGCGAGAAGGAATATCTTATAAAAATCTTGGCAGGATATATTACATTTTTTGTCAAACTCAGAACTCAGTTGACTGTTTCGAAAGAGCTCTTAACATCAAGAAAGAATGTGGAGACAAAGAAGGGCAAGAAGCTTGCCAAAGCAGCCTTAGCCTTCTGTATAGTAATGCCGGCGAGTATGAGAAGTCGATTGAGAACCAACAGGAAGCTCTAAAGATCTGCACCTCAGCCGGCAATATAGAAGGAGAAATAAGATCTCATGATGCTCTCGGCACAATAAATTATTTTTTCGGGAAGTTTGATGAATCAATCCAACACCAAAAGAAGGTGCTTGATTTCAGCCAGACAGTTGGGGATCGTAAAAGAGAAGGAACGTCTTGTAGTAACTTAGCTACCATCTATCATGCTCAACAGGAATATGAAACGTCAGTTGAGTATCAAGAAAAAGCTCTTACCATCTTCAAGGCGATTGGAGACAAACAAGGAGAAGCAGCATCGTGCAGCAACCTTGGAGACACTTGTCGTGCCCTTGGTCAATATGACAAGTCCATAACGTACCATAAAAGAGCGTTAGGGGTTTGTAAAGAGATTTGCGCCGCAAGAGGACAACTGAGATCCTACCAAAGCCTTGGTAATGCATATTATGCTCAGGGCCAACTTGAGATGTCTTTCACATGTTACACAAAAAGTTTGGAGATCAGCAAAGAAATTGCAGACGTAAAAGAAGAAGAAACATCGTACCAGAATCTGTTCACCGTGTGTAATGCACTGGGCAAGGACGAGGAAGCCTTCAATTACCAAAAGAAACTCCTGGAGATCAAGAATGGTTTTGGAGCAAGTAAGAAAGAAGGAGAATCCCACGAACGTCCCGCCCAGTGTGTGTATTATGTCTACGACCTTTACGAAAAATCTCTTGAGTATCAAAAAAGGCCTAGTGAATTCAGCAATGCAGTCAGAGGAGAGGAACTTGGTCTAAGTGATTCTGGCGCGGAAATCCAGATGTCGATCAAACATCACGAGAGAGAAATGGAAATCGGCAGAGCAACTGGTGACAAGCCGGGAGAAGGAAGATCCTATCGTGCTCTTGGACACGATTACATGACCCTTGGCCAATATGAGACGTCAATTGATTTTTTCGAGAAAGCACTTGTTATAAGCGAAGTGACTGGCCGGAGAAAAGGCAAGGCATCCGCGTACAGTGACCTTGGAGGTGTGTACCTCGCGCTTAGCCAGTACGAGAAGGCAATAAAGTATCAGGAGGAATCACTGAAAATCGATAAGGATCTCGGAGACAGGAATGGAGAAGGAGCTTCGTACACCCACCTGGCAGGCCTATACCGTGCCCTCGGCCAGTATGAGAAAGCGATTGAATATCAAGAAAAGGCACTTGAAATCTTCATTGAAATAAAAGACAGAAAAGGGGAAGCTGCATCATGTAACAATCTCGGTAGTATATACAATGCTCTTGGCCAATATGATGTATCGATACACTTTCAGCAGAAAGCTCTTGAAATCAGAAAAGAACTCGGAGACAGAATGGGAGAAGGGATATCCTATGTCAACCTCGGAAATGTTCAGTATTCTCTTGGCCAGTATGAAAAATCCATCAGCTACCTCGAAAAAGGACTTAGAATCTTCAAAGAAACTGGATTTAAAGAAAAAGAACACCTGGTCCTATACGGTTTGGGCTTGAGCCATTTTCACGAGAAAAGCTTCTCAAAAGCATCCGACTATTTTCTTGAGAGCATTACTGGTCACGAAAATATAAGGGAGTCTCTTAAAGATGAACACAAGCTCGCATTAGATAATCAAAACATTTCGTTTTACAAGGGACTGACCTTACTGTTAATTTCTCTTGGAAAAGTGGAAGATGCCCTCTGCACAGCAGAACGAGGACGAGCTCGTGCACTCGTAGACTTGATGTCAACCAATTTTGGGATCTTTGAGGCCAACAGCACAAGTGAATTCACTTTGAGTTCTCTGGCAAGCCTCGTGAAAAAACAGAGAAGTGATTTTCTTTTCATGAGCATCATTACAAAGCAGATCTATCTCTGGTTCATGGAACAGGGTGGCAAAATAAACTTCAAACCAAACGTGATCGAAACAGAGCTGTCAGTTAATAAAACAGAAACCTCCTCTTTTCAAGATCTAGTGACAAGAACATTAAGATCCTTACCGGTAAACGACGAAGAAGAATACGAAGATCGATCGTTGTCAGCAATCTATGAAAGGGAATCATCAACAGCAGAGGAGACAAGTGAACCAACCAATCAGCATCTTTTTCGGGGTAACGAAGAAGAAGAAGAAGAAGAAAGAGAAGCTAATCTTAAAAAGTTATACCAAATGATAATTGAGCCAGTTGCTGGTCTTATCAATGGTCCAGAAATAATCATCATCCCCGAAGGAGGCTTGTTCTTGGTCCCATTTGCAGCCTTGCAAGATTCCACTGGAAAGTACTTATCAGAAAAGTGTCGAATCCGACTCATTCCCTCTCTTACATCGCTTCATGTCATTCAAGACTCCCCAGAAGAATACCATTCTCAAACTGGAGCATTGATTGTGGGAGATCCGACTGTTGGCCTGGTAGAGTTTGAGGGAAAGGTCGGAGTCTTACGACCTCTTCCACATGCCAGAGTTGAGGCAGATATGGTATCACGGTATGTTAGAGCACCATACTTTAAGCTCATTGGAGAGCAAGCCACAAAGGAAGAGGTGTTAAAAAGGATCCAGGATGTCGGGTTGGTGCATATTGCAGCCCATGGTGATCCAGAAAGAGGGGAAATTGCCCTTGCACCAAACGTACGCACTGCTGAAATGGTAAAAAAGGAAGACTTTATGCTGACAATGGGAGACGTAGCAAAAGTCGGCATAAAGGCTAAGTTGGTGGTACTAAGCTGCTGCAATAGTGGACGCGGTACGATCATGACAGCAGAGGGAGTTGTCGGAATTGCTCGGGCCTTTCTTGGATCCGGTGCTCGCTCCGTTCTGATGTCTTTGTGGCCTGTCAACGATGCAGCTACTAAAGTCTTCATGAATGTGTTCTACAGGAGTTTGATGCGGGAGAAAAAGAGCGCAAGCGAAGCTCTTCACCTGTCCGCCAAGAAGTTAAGAGAGTCAGCGCTTTACAAGCATTTCAGACACTGGGCAGCATTTGTACTTCTTGGAGATGATGTCTCCTTTGATTGACAACTGTGGTGGTAAGTATAAATAATAAATGAAATAGACGTAATTTTTTGCACCTCTACGTCGTAGTCTATCATAACTATTTTGATGCTGGCATGATACGACTTTCACTAATATTTAATCATTTCGGTCCCATCACTCTTTAAGAGGGGTGACTCTTAACTACCAATTTGTTGGTAAGAAAGGTTTCTAACCGTCACATTTTGGAAAGCAAACATCATGCGGATAAGCTTTCTGCACAGGTTTGTTCCATGTAAGATTTCTCCAAGAGTTTCAGATCATGGCCATCTTTGACAAGTCACGTGACCATAACAGAAAACCCCTAAAACTTAAACGGCATAAAGATTTAAAAAATAAAAATAAACAAATAAACAACATCCACATGCTTAATGTGACGTATCGTTTTTATGAAATTAGCATTATTATCAAAGTTATGACGTAAAAAGCACTCGTATTTATAGATTTTCTTCCGTAGCGTTTCCTTTTTTCGTTTAAACGCTAATTGGATACGTCAGATTAAAAAGACGGTTACGTTATCTCAGATTTGTGAAAACAATCGGAACTCTATCTTGTTTCCTTTAAATTTTAGGGATTTTAAATTCTAACCTGCGGTTTGGGACTAGTAGTTGTTTCGCACGGGCAATGATATACATATATTTTTCAAACCAGGTTTCCCCTCAAACAAAATTAACCATTTAGCATTCCAAAACGTTCCAAAATCGCTTGCCACAAAATACAGTCTTCAGCAATTCCTTAGCAGCTGCTCAGGATTTGTAGATAAAAGTCTCCCCTTAAATTAAGTGAGTATGTGAGTATTGTATTTAAATATCGATCTACATAGGCTGGTGATTGGCATGAAAGATTATATTGATCTAAACTATAATTATTTGAGAATAATCTTGGGTTATTGACGGCATCGTCTTTAAAAACGCGTGGTGGTTATTATACTAATTTTCCAGGCAACAGGTTCTTTAACGTTTTGTCTTCCTTGTGAAAAATAGGTAGGATTTGTCAGTGCCATGCTCACTTAATTGGACAAAAGATGTTGAACATGAAAGTGCGATCTGAAGCTCAAATTTTGTCTAACTTCATCTTTCATTGGATTTTTTGCAGATGAAGATACAACTCAAGCTCCCTGCTATTTCGGCATGCAAAGATGTCAGGCGCCGTGAGTGCTTAAGGGATGCTTAGCCCTCTGTCTTTGTTGTCATCCTCCGCCTGGCTGGCTGTAAATACATACTTTAAAAACAACTGTTTCAGGGATCGAACAACCTCGTGGTAAATAGTTTAGGTAAATTAGTCAGACTTTGTTCAACACAATTTGGAAATGAGAATGTTTCAGTACCTATCATAGACAATCGGCAAAAAGTTGAAATGAAACGTTAATGTACGTACAGTTCCTTATTTTAGATTTCTGGCATTTGGGTAGAATTGTTAGCGAAACATAGAAATATATATCGAAAAATAGTCTTGTGGATTGTAACAAAGAAATCTGCAAACATTTCATTAGTCTCTTTTTCATGAGGGCCATTTTACATTAGAGAACTTGCTTTTTCATAGTGAAGTTACAAGTTGTATTCTTACCAAAACGAAATGGTATAATTCAGATAAAAAGAAATTACACCGCCAGAAGAATTGGTATGGCTCGAATTAACGTGGAACGGTATCTAAAATAAATGATTCGGCAGGGATAATTTAATTTGCATGTGTAACGACTAGTTTGCATGGCTATGCGGGCTCCTGATTGAAACCAGTGTCATCCGTACTCGATTTCAAACAATCGCTAGTAATTCTGTCCGAGCCAGTTAAGTACGCTAAAGATTTTCTTATAGTTTCGTTAGTGCTAGTATTTTACTCAGATACGGAAATATTTCACCTACCACTGTCCATTGCTATTATATTGTCAAGTTGTTTCTTCTCTAGTTTCCTTAACAGGGAAGTTTGTAGAAATGCACATATTTGTAAAATGTGTGCCCCAAACAGTTATAACCTTTTTTGTGTGTTCGTTTAACAGAGAGGTACCAAGTTTATAATCACTGTTGTACTACTTACCAACGGATTTGATCACAGAATAGTTAGAATTTGTAGCAACTGTTTGATAGTATGTTAATTATGAAAGGCAAATGTTCTTCTTTCTACTAGTTTTACGCTGTTTTCTTGTGTAGGCAATACCTGCACGAGATTATGCAATAATTATACTGAAGTCTTAACCTGAACATATTCTTGTATGACCTGTCCAGAGCTCGTTCAAAATAACCTCCTAGCCATGGCCATTTCATTTAATTTAAATTTTGGAAGTTTTTCTTTTAGTCCATGTTCCTGCGGGCCTTGCCGGACACGTGTTTTAGACCGAGCACACCTGATTTCACAGCGCATGATTTTCCTTGGCGTGACTGATGTACAGTCAGGTCAAAACTGTCAGGTTTACGAGTCCGTAGAATAATTTGTAGCTTGATTGGCCGGGAATTTTCCCGTAAATCGAGCTTAAAGAGGCATTACCACAAATACTTAATAACTTAAATTATTGAAAACTGTCTGGAGAGATGGATTTCAAATAAGCCGACTCTATTCAGTTTTGTTTGTAGTTCAAAATATTTCGAATCGAATTTTATTTAGCTGTACTTTAGTCTACAAACTCGTCAGCTTAACTTTTCGCTTTACCTTTAAGTTGTAAGCTGACTTTATTCAGCATTCGTTCTATTGTACCGTGCATGATGCAACCTTATAAATTGTTAGGTATAAATAGACTGCTCTTATTGTTGTAAAACGAATTGCATCGACGATTTGCGCCGAAGACGAAGAATAAACGTGTGAAGTCCAAGTTCTTGTGTCCTGTTCCAGTTGTTAGCAGATCCGACGGTAGTTTGGAACCAGTGACGAGTTCCTCTGTCGCAGTAGGCGAGTTGCTTTGAGTTCATTTCCCCCAGTCGAGTTTAACGCGTCCAGTTCTCAGCCGTAAGACCTCTCCACCCGTTTTCCCTATTATTTGAGTTTAGAACGACAAAACCTGTCGTCACACAACCACTAATCGGGCTTGTTTGAAAACCCTAGAAATTTACCCGTGAAAGTTAAAAACTCGACTAGATTACTTTATTGTAATATCTAAAATCCCGTTTACTCCAATTGCTTTGTACACAGGTTGCTTATTAATTTATTTACTTGAAATCCGTAAAGCCTATTGACTTAATGACTTGATATTACCCTTTGAACTTGAAATTTGCCATATTGAAGCAACAAGTGTAACATTCCTTTTCAGTTCAGTTTGTCAGCCAATTTATGGCATTGTGACGTCATCTTGTGACGTATGACGTCATAGACGGGGCGGGGAGAGAGACCAACTTATGCACCTGGGCCCAGTTATTCCAAGGGTGGATAACGCTAGCTATCCACCGGATAAATCGCTATCCAGTGGATAAGTGTTGACAAAGCATACTACACTATCCACTGGATAGTGATTTATCCGGTGGATAGCATTATTCACCCTTTGAACAACCGAAGCCTGATTGATAGCAATTAAGTGAGATCGTAAGGAACGCCCGTCCTCGCCTTCATTTAATCGACCTCTTTAGAGCCACTAGTTCCCCGGAGTGAGAATCGCAGCAAACCTTAGACAAAACTGATTCGTTAGTTCTCTTTTGTATTGAAAATATGGGCCTTGAAGACCTGAGTTCATTTTGAAATTGATGAAGGCAGACGTTGTTACACATCTCGATCCGCCATTATAAGTTTAGATGGTTGCAATTTCCAGTTTATGGCAATTTAACTGTCAGACTTTGTACTGAAGGCTACAACGGCGACACTGAAAGGGGCAAATCTTACAGGTCTCCAATAAGCAACCATAAAGAACAAAACTACTTGTAAATATAACGCTGTAAAATAGAAATATTATCCTCAGAAAATCCAACTTGCAACTCCGACTTGAAAAAGATTCATCTTATTGTACGTATTTACACAGAAATGGGCCTTCATGCAGTTGAAGATCACGTGGCTGGCCGTGTGCAAAAATGCAAGACCTATTTGTAGGATATATAAAATTGTAAACTGCGTGATCATATCGTACATTACAAGACGTTTGTTTAAATACTGTTTTTGCGTATGCCACAAATTTTGTTATAGTTTTGATTCATCTGTAACGGGCAGGCGCACCCAACGACAAAATTTTAACAAAGGTTTTTAAATGAGGTTGTTTCGCTTTCCTGTATCGTTTATGCCCTTTTAAATGGATATTCGTGTGAACTAACATAGTCTAATCTGTTCGGATTTTTAGCTGAATATTAAACTGGCAGAAACTTTGAGGGATAGAAAACTTATTATTCGAATTGTATTTATCACACATATTTTGTTTTATTGCTCAACGTTAACAAACACAATAGACAGGCATCATTTACTCTATGCTTACAGTACAATGTTCTTACAATACGTTACTTACAAACTAGAATGCTCTACTTACTATTAACTTATATTATACTTACAACACTAAACTACGGAATATTTACAGAACACTATCTACAATACATTTAGAGTGATGACAAGTTGTTACTGGCAACAGTCAGAAAAATAAAAACTGGAGAGAGGAGAGAAAGTGTGAACGTTAAAAGCCCGAAAACAACATGAGCCATTGTGTGAAAAATGAAATATTCAGATGTCGCGAGCTTTGGACAACGGAATTGAACCCATGACTTCCCAAACACAATTTACCATCTTTTTTATTTATCACCATACAGGATGCTATCGAAATTGCTGATCCTAGCAGTATGCAGGACGCGTGTCACATTTGAACCTAGTAAAATGAGTTCTTGTAGCTTAGTGGATAGAGCGCCCGCGCGGTGTTTGGAGGTCATGGGTTCAATTCCCGTCGGATACTCAGACTTTTTTGTTTGTCCCACGCTCGCGACATCTGAATATTTCATCTCTCTTATTTCATTTACCAAGCTTAAAAATTTACCATCTTTCTTTATTTATCAATAGGCATTATATCTCCCATTTCACGAATGTTCGAAGTAACATTGCGCTGAAGAAAATCCGAGGAGATTACAGGCCTTCCGAACAGATATTCACCGAAATGATCTGTTGCGTGCTCCTGAACAGAATTTCGTGTCGGTTAATTCATCCATGATCATATTTTATAACATAGACTTGAACCAAAGACGATCACGGTTCGTCTACGTTGATCATCAAAGTGAGGGTAGCCATGAAAGAGACTTTTGTCGGTGACTGATGCTCGGTAAATCCTGAGCGAAACAGGGACCTCCAGAGTAGTCGCCTGTGTGAAGCACTTGCTTGGAAACAGAAAAAAAATGGACTTTTCTCTGTCCTGATACCATGAAATATCACTGCAAACCTTTAAATACTATTACATATCGACTTAAATCTTATAAACTAATGATTATGAACATTGTGTTGTTCCCTAAAACTGATTCAGTAACTGATACCGTTCAGGTATTGTTACCAAGTACGGTGCATGACTTGAGTGTATTTAATCGTTTGGTGGTGCCCAGTTTTGCTACTCACTGCATGGGATGCCAATCCAGCTTTTGTGTCAGGCTGCTCTAAAAATTTGCAGACACCCATTTCTACTAAAAGGTGCCTGCCTCGTCTAGAGTTTTTAAAACCCAAAATTAAAAACAAAATACGTTAATGGGAAAATAATTCCCAGTTGAACGAGAGTGATTTTCCTGAAGAAATAATTTATGAAAATTGCTTAAAATAGCGCTTCGTAGCTTCCAGTTTTTAAAATTTCCTGGATGGGGGAGCATGCACCCCGATCCCCCTAGCGCTCGCGCCTTCGGTGATTGTAGATGTTGTCTCGTCTATGTCAAAAGTATGGCTACGGAACTGACTCACTGAGAAAAAAAAATCAGTTGATTTGATAAATGCTTCTTGAGATACGCTTTCGCAAATTTAACCAGAAATGTCCAGAGAAACGGAAGCTTGACCTTAAAGATTCTATTAACACAAAAATGAATAATTATCAGATATTGGAAGAATATGCTATCAAAAAAAGCGATACTTTAAAAAGGTATAGAATACGATCGCAATATTCAAGTTTTTATCACTTTTAAAGGCTAGAAAAGCGATGTAAAAAGCGATGTGCGCATGCATTTATTTTGTAGACGCGGGGACTCACTATCAAGGATCAGGTTGGTGCCTCCTACTTTTCACCATCAAATTTGCCTTTTTTTCAGGTAGAAAATAGAACTTTTTTGCTAGATTTTTTAATATTTATACAAATATTATTTTCCACTCTAGACGTGATTTTTCAAAGTTTGTCAAATGGTCTAACAACGTAAAAATAAATCGATCTGGGGCTTAACTCAAAATATAGCTGGTTTTCGCTGTCACGCCACGAAAGAGTAAAGCCAAAACAATCGAGTGAAAAAAGTCAAGAATTCTCCATGCCCATTAACCGATTCTTTGACGCTTTTGTCTTGTGCGCTGTCAATTGAAAAAACAAGCCGAGCTTCTATAAAAAATCATGTGCCTACTCCCATGGCATTTTCCTCCGTCTTGCGGGACGAGCACGATGTTCAGGCCTGGGAACGGGTTGGTTGTTGCTGTTGACCATTCGGTGACATCATGAAATTTTGCGCCAAATCTAGTGAATTGGAATTAAGAGAACGCCTGGTTACTTAAGAAACCTTTCTTTTATAGTGCATGAGTCCCCGCTTTTAAACAATTAGGTACTACGCTTACAAGTAGAGTACTGCTGTTGTCAGGGTCGACAGAGCTAGTTTCCATTGGAAACATCTCGTGCTATTGACTTTATCAGTTTGTTGTGCGCGCAAAATCACCGTACTTCTGAAAAAATGGCGAAGTAACAACTGAAAATAGAATATACTGGAACTCAAAGAATAGACAAAGTGAAATGCATAAGTTTTATGATTCCAGCTGCATTAGTGAACTCGGATCATTAATGAAGGTTCTGCATTTCGAATTTACCAGTAACCTTTCCATGTTTTCGCACTTTTCAGTGATTCTTCATTCACGTGCACGGGACTGATGACGTCAATAGCACGAGATGTTTCCAGTGGAAACTAACTCTGTCACCCCTGACAACAGCAGAGTTTTAACAGTAGAACTTGAGTGCGAAACTTCGGTTATGTTCCCTCGTTGCATGCTCAACTGATAAGCCTAGTAAACTGTTTCAGGGTGTCAGTGCGTGATTTTCAAACAAGTCATGTTTTAGTTCATGTTCTGAGAGCACGCGATTGAAGATCATGAGGTCGCTTAGGTAGGCGTGGATTGTCTCTCCAGTGTCCTTCCTCAAGCCAATATTGTAAACTGAACGCCCTGAATTCTTGAAATCGAGAACTTGGTTTCCGTTGACAGCGTGTTCAAATGTCTTCTTTCCGTTTGCGTACATTTTAAGTTTTCCACTGTTCCCGCGTTTCCAAGTCCAAGCTACGTGAACCCATTTATCTTTTTCGACAACAGTTTCACTGCAACAGAAAATTAAGTTAAGTTACCGTATAATAATAAGCGCCGTCCACGAATAAGCGTCGCGGTCCCGAAGCGGCGCTTATTCGAGGAATTCCGTATAACTTAGAAATCACTATAAAGCAATTCTAAAACAGCATTTGAAATTTCTTTTCACTGAAGTGCCAAAAGAGACGAATGGTGACAATAAATAGACGCTTCTCTTAGTTACTGTAAAATTCTCCTACAGAAAAGCGCGGCGCTTATTCGAGTAAATAGGGAGTACACCTTCTCATCATTTTCTCGTGAGTATCACAAGTCGAAATAAAATATAAATACCGCCATTACCTGTTCCGAGAATTCACCAGTTTCTTCTATAAATATTTTTGTATGAGGTCGTTTTTTTTTTGTTTTATTTTTTTTGTGAAAAATTAGCAAAAGCTAGATTGAAGTTTTTGAATTTTGACAAAACCACCTTGGGAGCTCAGCTTTTAGGCTTGCCTAAATCTGCATCATATACTCTCTCATTTTTATACAGTATTAAGCCACGACATTCAGTGGGAGTACTTCTCCAGGTAGCGTGTAATAATTATAGTTTTATTCTAGAATGTTCATGAGCTTTTTAACATATTTAACATGCACCTGCACCATAATTTCAATAACCAGCATATTATTTTATGATAACGGGTATGATAACTGCATGCCAACAGTCAAATTTTGATACCATACTGAGCTCATCCTCGTCTTGTCCTGCTCTATCTGCTATCATTTATTTCATTTTGAGATGAAAGTAGGATTTGATGACGTCACACGCGCGCCCGTGATAGCGCGGGTGAACTCACCTTGAGCAAGTGTTATACACAAAACGGTCATTATCGGCAGCGCTAGCCCTTCTTGCCGCGGCACATAGCTTGGTGTAAGAGCCAAATGCGAATGATGGAGAAACTGACCAGTCAGCATAAATAGGTATGACAAAGCTGGTAGGAGATGTGGGCACCTTAATCCACACGGCAATGGTCAGATCTGTGCTGTGTATCGGAATAGCTGGCGTCTCGGCGTATGCCAATGGATTGCCGTCCAGGTAAAGTACTTTTATTCCATCCTGGTTCTCGAATTTTGCATCCCCGCTTAAACTGAAAGAAAATTTAACTTTATTTTTGTATTTTCATATTCACAGCAGTGATGCGTGAGACACAATTTTCAAAGGTGTTTACCACAAATGTTGACTAGATATTCAGGCGTAAAATTGATCAATGCTTCACAGGACTTGCAAAATCATTAATTGTCGAAACTGTGAGCAAATCGTTGTGTGTGCTTCAACGAAGATTTTATTGAGACGGCATTATTTTCTCCGAATTTAGCGTAAACTAGGGTGCGTCAAAAAAAATGAAATTCAACAACAAATATATTCACTGCAATGTTCTGTGTCTTTGCCGTCCTAGTCGTGTTTGTTCTTTAAAAAAGATGCAACTGAACAGATGGTTGTTAACTGCCTCAAAATCACTTACTATTAGTACATAAAAAAGTATCAACTATACTTTAGAATACTTTTACAAGACAAGTCTAGTAAACTGGTATTTGCTTGTCAAAAATCATGTTCTTACTTGAGCAGTTTGTCGGTACCATCGAGCTTCCAATGGAAAGGAAATCCTGCAAAAAGAAAAAAGATCGTTTCAGTTCCTTTAAGGCTGCACGCTTTTCTCGGTTTCCGTACACGCACTGATGGGAACGGGTTACTTCTAACATTTTCCATCGGTATGCACTTACATTACTGGGTGAAGAAAGTGTATAGGCAATTTGAGAGCAAGGTGCCCTTCCAAATTCCCATGCCACTAATCATTTAGTCACTGTGGCTTAGCAGGCAACAAGGTCTAAAACCTCACATAGGAAATCGGTTACTAAAATATTAGGAGACAAATCTTTATCACGACTACCGGGCAAGCCCTTTGGCCTTTCCCGGATTTCTTTGTCAACCATAGCTTTTATCAATTAGTTTTAGAGAAAGAGAACTTTTACCAACGCAAGTGTCCCCATCCTGGATTTCGTCCGGAGAACAAATGCAAGTGAAACTACCAATCGTGTTCGCACACACCTCAGCCGAGTTACAGTTGTGCTCGTCTGTTAAGCACTCATCTTTATCTGTTGGAAAATATCAAGGAAAAAGATACATCTTATGAATTACTTTTTTTATTTCGAAATAAATGTAAAAGAAAAGTGCGACATGCAGCTCGGAAAGAGATAAACAAATGCGCCGATACAGATGATGACAGTTTCCTGTTGTGCTCTCAGTTATAAAGTTAATTGTATTTATTTTTTTAAATCTCAGACATAGTCTAATCTCCGCAGAATTTTATGATAGACTACTGATACTACAGATGTCGAGGGAAAAAAGTAGCTGGGCGGGATAGAAATCTGGTTTCACTTCTGTAAATTTAACACCAGTTGTGTACAAATTAAAGTACTAGCATATTGAGTCGTAGTGTCTGGAGTAGCAAAGTTATCAAATAATTGATCCATAAGTGATGTTCTACTAATTTCTGTACCTTTGCACGTTTTGCCATTTCCCTGGTATCCGTCATGGCAAGTACAAATGAATGAGCCTGCGGTGTTTATGCAGTTTGCTTCAGCAGCACAGCCATGAGTGTTAGCCACACATTCGTCTATATCTAAACACATAATGGATATTGTTACGTTTGGGAATCAAAAAAAGGGCTTTAAACAACTATCTAAGCCTATTTTCCTATACTACAAGCTTCTTGACAGCACTTGCAACTGTGAATGGTTCAAAACTCAAAAGGGTCAATCCCTTCTATTTTTTTGTCCAAAATGGCATCAACTACCGCGAGGAGTGGCGAATGCTAAAATCCGGGACTGGTTGGTCCCTTGTTTGAAAATCCGAGACCGCGAGATTTAGAGCTGAGAAAATCAATCCTGAGACTTGCATGTGTGTTTTATTTAAATTGAGACCTCGGCAAAAAAAGCAAACCGCCAATCCGAAGCTCCAAGACCTCCCGGCAAAAGATCGAGACTCCAGGTCGGAAACAGACACACATATTAAACGAGACTTCGAGACTTGGCACAAAGGCTTCCCAGATTTGGAGATCAAATCAAAAGTTTTCGGGGCCCACAGTTTTTCAGGTACAATTCGCCGCCCCCGTTGCACCTTTAAGGCGGACAAAATTCCTCTGCAGCATTAACCTATGTTTCGGTTTTTTTTTTTTCGGCCGTGCAGCAAAGCTTTGATCTTTCACGCGCAAAATACCACTATACCCATTTAGGAAAAGGATTTTATCGATGTTTCTTTTTTTCTCTACTTCGGTCCTCTGATCATTAAAGACCTTCTTTGATGAAGGTTAGAGTTTTGAGCAGAAGACAAATCTGCTCTAGAAATTTGACTACTTTTTTTTCTGCTAAAGGCCCCTGTTTCGGTGCTCTGGAAGTTTCTTTAGATCTTTAAAATAAGGTCATTAGTTAAATAACGGAAAACGATGAGAGAAAATATCAAAACAAAAAACAAAAACTATTTTAACATAAACCTTCATTGCATGTATTTCCCTTGAATCCAGGATCAGGACACAAACAGGAATATCTTCCAGTGTTGTCAACAGACAAACATGATTGCTTCTCCGGACAAGGAACACCACAGGGATTCTATCAAAAGATAAGAAATTGATAAGGCATAACTTGTCAGTTCCTACTTCTACAAAAGAGAGTTCAATTATGAATTTAACAATCTATATTTTCGTGAAATTCAGTTCTGATCACTGATTAGCCGCTTCCGTGAAAGCAGCTGGAAGGTACAAAAGTCGTCCATTTAGCTGATAAGCAACTGTTATAACGAAAAACTAATTGTCACAGGAGGTTATGAATTAGGCACTGAATCAAATAATTGTGAAACTATTATCTACTTATTCAACTGATTCAAGCTGTTTTGCGAATAATGTTTTAAAGATTTTTTTTCCTGTTTCCTCCCGATTATTATTGCCAAACTGTAGAATCGTCAAGTGTTTTAACGAAATAAATAAACTTACCACTGATGAGCGGTAGATAAAACCAGGTCTTGACACAAGATATTCCGGGTACAATACATGATGAGAGCTGCTTAGTTCACAAACTCGTTTTCTTTTCTCGCCCACCACAGGTGGTCCAAGGTTATAGGATTTGCAGGTGTCGTCCAAAAAGCATTTCCACTGACACAGCTCTTCGTCCTGTACGGTTACATTTCTGATAACGCTTTTGTTGAAGGCTTTGTCCTTAAAAATGCCCACGAAATCCAATTCACGACAAAGCTCTGGTTAAAAATAAAAGTAGTTTAACTTGCATCATTGCAATAAAGCTAGCGTCCTCTAGCTGTCCTAAATTTTTAAGACAAATAAGGAGATAATCTAGCGACCTAATAATACACGATTTTAACTAGATGTCAACTTTGTAGTGGCAAACGTTCAAAGAAATTTGTCACTATACGTCAGCGGATTTGTATGTTGTAGATACTTTTGCTTTATATGGTTTTTACAGTGTATTTTACCTCAGAAAGCTACAATTCAAGCTGCAATTTCCACACCAGGTTAGATTTTAAAGCTATGTAGTTGTCAAAAAGGACCACTGAATATGTTACAGTCTTTGGACGAGATCCTATGTCAAATTATTCTCATCATATTTGGTCTCTCGAGAATTCTCGTTAAGTAAACAATTAAATCAAGATTACCAAAAAATTTCTATGTTCGAAAACTATTTAAAACGCGAGACGTTTGTTTCATTAAGCATAAAATACGGATCTAGATTGACTGTTAAGCCCAACTCTTACTTTAGTTGCAAGTTTATAGGTAAAAGCTCAGAGTGAAATCGATTCCGATTTTTTTTAGTGAACGGTGACTTTGTACAGCTGCAGTAGATTACTAACCTTGGGAGGCAACTATGTTGCAGTAAAGCCAAATTCCCCAAAAGAAAAACACAGCAATTGCCAGAAGCGTAGAATAAAAGCTTTTCATGCTTTCAAGAGTGCTTGGCATGTAAAATTACGAAATGTTATCTAGCATAACATGTCCTAGTTCTCCTCAAACGCCGTAGGGAAAGGCACTCTTTCGTTTTCAAAGCGTTTATTTAACTTTGAGCAAATCATTTGGTGATTTTCATTGTTGCTTATTAATTTTTCATTAGGAGAATGCATTTTAAATTTAAAAGAATTGTTCACAAATGTTGAATCTAAATAATAAAAAACAGAATAATCTACACTTTTAGTTCTTCTTTCTTTCTTTCTTTCTTTCTTTCTTTTTGAAAAGTGAAAAATATTAATTTGAGAAACGAGAAATGAATGTCAGCCCAGGAAACTGGTCATTATACCTGTTAAACAAAGTCGATATGATCTGTTGAGCTATATGCATATCTCAGAAATTCCCCCATGTCGTTGTTTGTTTGCGCATGCTGACTTAGGCTACTGTTGTTTTTAACAATGTTCATTGTTCGCTGACGCTCCATCCCTGAAGACACGCTGAAACGATCTAGAGCCGCCTGTCAACAACAACTCTTACATTAAATTTCTCTGAATTCAATCCCGTTGTGATCCCTGAATCGATACTGCTTTATTATTATAAGAAAGTTAGCGATTTGGTGTTGTTTTTGATAACTTTTTTAAAATTATCCCCTCGACATATACAGGAAAGGCGTTATAGACAATACGTTTTTACATTTTCCTGTAGGGGAAGGTTAAGACTTTAAATTGATGTAAATGCCATGTGTTGATTTCATCCGCCAGCTAAGGAAAGAGGTCTACAAAATGACCAATCTTTGGGTTGTCCCGCAAGCCTCCTAACGTAGGGGTGAGTAATATCATAGAATGCCAGTAGATTAACTTCTTGCTATGTAAAAATATGGCGGTGCAAGCTTTCCTTTCTTTGCACCGATCGCTTAAAAACCTAAACAATCGTCTTGAATTTCGGTCGCGCGCGAGCGAAATTCGCTTAAAATTATTTTTAGCTCTAATGGAAAAAACCTTAAACCAAGAACCAAAAAAATGTGATTTTGTTACTTTGGCATGAAGGCCTTTCACCTCACAAAATAATCAGGCGATTTGATATTTCGATCGGGAACCGACCGGTCGAAAATAAGCGAGACTGCCTCTTAATTATGAAAATATTCTTATTTAGCAATGTGGAGTCACCCCCAGGTTTCTAGTTTTAAATAGATACAGTTTTTCAAATGGAAAGTATTATAGAGCGACTTGCGATATGAATGTAATCGCGGGATTTTGTTTTGTGTAGAAAGGTGAAGTAAGACTGTTTTTAAGTGGATGTGTAATTTTCAACACGGCACGAGGAACGAAGGGCTCTGGGGACACAGGATTTCCAGTCTTAGATTCTAGGAATTCCGGTCTTCATGTATGCAGTCGTGATGTTTCTAAAGACTGTGTGGGACAGTCATGGCGTTTTTTACTTCCGCTCAAGATTTCTTTGTCTCAAACAACCAATCAAAAAAATTCGAATTAATTCAAAAATCTTATGTCCCCAGAGCCATTCGTTTCTCGTGCCAAGGCCCCAACCGGCTAAGAGAAGCGAAAAGGGCTATGGGGACGAGAATGGGTAGCCACTAATCCGTTTAATTTTAATTTTCTTTCTTTTAAATGTATTTATTTTGTAAAAACGAGAACAAATAAAGATTGTTGCAGAATAAAGAAGTAAAAGTTTTGACTCGTTAAATCTCGACTGTTGTATTTCACATTAGTAATTAATGGTTTACCTTTAGTGACTGTTCACAGCCCTCTATTTTTTTTTCGATCGTTGAACGCGGGGAACGAGCGGCGAGTGAATTGGACGCCAGCGTAAAACGAGAGGCGCGAGAGTGCGGGGAGCGAGGAGCAAAAACAAAAAACATAGAGCGATTGTGGTCATCTTTGGAAAAACCTGAATATCCCGTTTCTCAAGAAACGGAAAATTCCGATTTGTTGAATGGCTACAACGAACGGCCGATCATGATTGTTTCCAGGTGCGTCTTGCGGCTTGCATTAGTTGTCTTACTATAAGTCAATGGGACATTTTGCGATTCGTGATGGATGGATTAGTAGATTCTTCGCTAGAGAAATTTCCTTGTGTTTCGTCTCTCAAAGATAAGCAGAAAGAGGCCGTTGTCCATCTTTCTTGATGAACGTTCCGTAACTTTTTGCAACAGGAAGCCGCACCCAACGAGAAAATTTTAACAAAGGTTTTAAAATGTCGTTGTTTCACTTTCCCATATCGTTTATGTCCTCTTTAGTGGATATTCGTGTAAACGAACACAGTCTAATCTGTTCGTGTTTTTATTTAAGTGGCAGAAACGTTTAGGGAAAGAAAACATATAATTGGAATTTGTATTTATAATCGTAGCTTGCGTTTTCCCATACCCAAAATCAAACATCTTTTTTATTGCTCAACGTAAACAGCCACAATATTAATATCATTGTTACCAACACTACCTACAGGCGTTATTTACTCTATGCTTGCAGTTCATTACTTACAGTGTTCTTACAATACGTCACTTACAAACTAGAATGCTCTACTTACTATTAACTTATATTAAACTTACAACAATTAACTACAGAATACTTACGGAACATTATTAGAGTGATAACAAGTCGTTACTGGCAGCTGTCAGAAAAAAAAAAACAGGAGAGACGAGAGAAAGTGGAACGTTAAAAACCTTAAAACAACAGGTATTATATTTCCCATATCACGAATGTCCGAGGTCACACTCTGCTAAGGAAAATCTGATGAGATTACAGGCCTTATGAACAGATATTCACCAAAATGATCTGTTGGGTGCTACTGAACAGAATTTCGTGTCGTTTTATTCGGTCCATAATAATATTTCTTACATGGATTTGAACCCAAGACGATCATAGTTCCTATAGGGTGATCACGCATCAAGGTAAGGGGTAAAACCTAAGCGAAACGGCCACCTCTAGAGTAGTCGCCTGTGTGAAGCACTTGTTTGAAAACAGACCAATTTGGACTTCTCTTTATCCTGTCACCATTAAATATTACTTCAACCTTTAAATGCCATTATATATGACCGTAAATGTTATAAACTATTGATTATGTACAGTATGTTCAGTAACTGATACCTTCAGGTATTGTTTCCACGCACTGTGCATGACTCGAGTGTATTTAAGTTGATCGATTCCACTAAAAAAGGAGGATTAATAAAAATTTTCTTATACTTGGCTTCTCTCTCTCTCTCTCTCTCTCTCTCTCCTGTTACTTAGCTCTTATTAACCGAGCTTAATCGGTCTGTATGGTAGAATCTTGACCGAGGTCGTGAGTACAGACCGAAGATGTTTATTATATGGCCAAACTAGAAAACTTTTCAGCTTAAAAATTCGCTTCGGTTCGCCGTACTTGCTGAGGTCTTGCTAGTGAACGGCGATCACGGAAAAATTAGAACAAGAGAAGGTCGATATCATCGACAGGTATGTTTTCTATTTCTCTAGCCTCTTTAATCGACTGGTAAAATATTCTTACCGGTATTTTAGTCGCTTTTAACTTCTGACCTTGCAATTACCTCGCAAATTCGTTTCTAGCTGGTGTTTTGATTTCGTGACTGTGAGCTGAACGAAAATTTGCCAAAGTTTGCTCGTTCTTGTTAACTTCTTTCGCGTCAAGCTTTTGGTTCTTCCATTTATTACTTTTTAGCAGAAACAAGTCAGCGTTTTTGCATTTTTGTTTGTAAACTTCTCAACGTATGTGCAACCGGTCTAGATGCCGGTCTAGATGGGAAAATCTAGACCGCGGTCAATATCGATTTTAGCCAATCAAATTCGCGAATTTGGTAGTTCCCAGTCCTTGTGAGACACGGCCATATAATAATGTCAAATATCACTGTAAACCTTTGAATGCCATTATATATCACCGTGAATCTTATAAACTATCGATTATGAACATTGTGTTGTTCCCTAAAACTGATTCAGTAACTGATACCGTTCAGGTATTGTTACCACGCACTGTGCATGACTCGAGTGTATTGAAGGTGATCGATTCCACTGATACTTTCTAATACTTGGCCCAGTTTTAACTTGGCCCAGTTTTAAAATGACTATGTTCTGAACATTTCAAAAATGCAATAAACACGGCGGTCACCATGCTCGTTTTTGTGTAACCTGGATGGCTGTTATAGTGAATATATCACCCATAGTAATACGAAAAGGAAACCTAGTAATCCGAAAGGGGAACTATTATTTCTAGAAAATAAGCATTTCTTGCATTAAAATATCTTACATAACAAACTTTTTTATTTGAATTGGAATTCAGATTAGAAGAGAAGTTAGAGATTTTGCTGCGTGCGCACATAAGCAGCACTACCTAACTAAGTGCTTTTTAAAGCATTCAAATAGAAAGATCTCAAAGTAGAGAGCTAAAGTTTTCTTTAAATCTCGATATATTGTAGTCAAACGTATGTCATTTAAATAAATGCATTAAAAAATGGGGGTCACCGTGCTCTTTTAGAAGAAAATGATCATGGATTTCTCTGCCGAGCTTAGCCTCGAGGAATGCCGTAATGTTGTGAGTGCGCGCCTGCTCGTGCGCGCGCGCTCTAAATGACGCGAAAATCATGCGCAGCAAGGATGCTCAATGCAATTCAGTGAAATCACCTTAATCGTTTGGTGGTGCCTTTTGCTACTCACTGGATGGGATGCCAATCAAGCTGTCGTGTCAGGTTGCTCTAAAAATTTGCAGACACCCATTTCTACTAAAAGGTGCCTGCCTCGTCTTAAAACCAAAATTAAGAACAAAATACGTTTATGGGTAAATAATTCCCAGTTGAACGAGAGTGATTTTCCCATGAAAATTGCTGAAAATAGCGTTTCAGAGCTTCCAGATTTTAAAATTTTTTGGATGGGGTAGCATGTACCCAGATCTCCCAAGCGTTCGCGCCTTCGGTGATTGTATATGTTGCTCGTCTATGTCAGAAGAATGGCAAAGGAACTGACCCACTGAGAAAAAAAACATCAGATGATTTGATAAATGCTTCTTGAGATACCCTTTCGCAAATTTAACCATCAAATTTCACTGGTTGTGTGAGAAAAGTCCAAAGAAACGGATTCTTGACCTTAAAGATCCAATATACACAGAAATGAATAAGTATCAAATATTGGAAGGAAATACTATCAAAACAAGCAATGCTTCAAAAAGGTATAGAATACTTCGCAATACTTAAGTTTTCATCACTTTTGAAGGCTGGAAAAGCAGTGTAAAAAAAAACAATGTTCGCGTGCATATATTTTATAGACGCGGGGACCCACTGTCAAAGTCACAGGATGGTTCCTCGTACTTGTCACCATCTAATTTATACTTCTTGCTAGATTTTCAATATCTATAGATTTTCAATATCTACACAAATATTATTTTCCACTCTAGACGTGATTTTTCAAAGTTTGTCAAATGGCCTAACAGCATAAAAATAAATCGATCTGGGGCTTAAATCAAAATATAGCTGGTTTTCGTTTTCACGTCACAAAAGAGTAAAACCAAAACAATCGAGTGAAAAAAGTCAAGAATTTCTAATTCCCATACCCATTCACCGATTATTTGACGCTATTAATTGTCTTGTGCGTTGTAAATTGACAAATCATGCCTGTTCCCCATTGCGCTACTTAAGAAAGTCCCCGCTTTAAGCAATTAGGTACTATGATTATCAGGTGAGTATGCAATGAGGAAGGTTTCGCGCCCGAGTTTTCACGTTAAAACCCTGCTGTTGTCAGGGGCGACAGAGCTAGTTGCCAGTGGAAACATCTCGTGCTATTGACTTATCGGTTTGTTGCTAAATGACCTTACTACCGAAAAATAGCGGAGTACCAAGTGAAAGTAGAATATACTGGAACTCAAAGAATAGAGTAACAGAACTGAATTAGCTTTATGATTCCAGCTGCATTAGTAAACTCGGATTATCAATGAAGGCTCTGCATTTCGAATTAAATTGTTACCTTCCCATGTTTTTCGCACTCTTCAGTGATTCACCATTCACGTGCACGGGACTGATGACATCGATAGCACAAAATGTTTCCTGTGTAAATTAACACTGTCACCCCTGACAACAGCAGAGTTTTAACGGTAAAACTTGGGTGCGAAACTTCCCTCGTTGCATACTCAACTGATAAGCCTGGTAAACTGTTTCAGGGTGTCAGTGCGTGATTTTCAAACAAGTCATGTCTTATTTTATGTTGTAGGAGCACGCGATTGAAGATCACGAGGTCGCTTAGGTAGGCGTGGATTGTCTCTCCACCGACCTTCCTCAAACCAATGTCGTAAGCTGAACGCTCTGAATTCTTGAAATCGAGAACTGGATTTCCATCGGCAACGTGTTCAAATTCCTTATTTCCGTTTGCGTACATTTTAAGTTTGCCACGGTTCCCGCGTTTCCAAGTCCAAGCTACGTGAACCCATTTATCTTTTTCGACAATAGTACCACTGCAAAAGAAAATTAGGTTACCTTACATTATTATTCCACTATTGCGCCGTTTTACCATATTAGGGCAAAAGGACGCGCAAAATATGCCACGTTATTACACTGTAGAACAGGGCAAAAATACGGACTGAAAGCGAAGCGACAAAATGGCTGAACCAAACTTTAATTTTAGTGGAATAATATATAATACGAGCGATCATTTTGTTCATTGTTCGTATTTTCCCTCGTCTCCCTTCGGGGCTCGGAAAAATACTACGCAACTCGCAAAATATCCGCACGTATTATATGTTAAACCATCGAATAAGGTGTATGTTTTTACTCGGAAAAGCGCTGCATAAGGGACAAAAATGTTAATAAGCGCCGTCCCCGATTAAGCGCTGCTGTCCCGATACGGCGCTTATTCGAGGAATTCTGTATTACTTAGAAACCATTATAAAGCAACTCTAAAACAGCATTGGAAATTTATTTTCATTGAAAATTTTCGTACAGAAAAGCGCCCAGGCGGTTATTGGAAAAATGCGGTATACAGTAATACAGAGCACAAACTTCTTATCATTTTCTCGTGACTATAAAAAGTCGAAATAAAATATTAAAAGCCGCCATAACATGTTCCGAGAATTCACCAGTCTTTTTTTTTTCTATAAATATTTTTGTATAAGGTCGCTATTTTTTTCATTTTACTAGATTGAAGTTTTTGAATTTTGGCGACTCAGTGAGGAAGAGTTGTGGATTTTTGCGACGCGTATGCGAAGAACCCAATTCGATGTATTCAGAATTAAAAACCATCTTGGGAGCCCTGCTTTTAACCTTGCCTAAACCTGCATCATATACATGCATTGTGAGTACTACGTCAGGTAGCAACTTCAAATTATAGTTTTATACTAGAATTTTCATGAGCTTTTTAACATATTTAACATGCACATGCACCATAATTTCAATTACCAAGATGTTTATGATTACTGCATGCCAACAGTCAAATTTTGATACCATATAGCTCTTCCTCGTCTTGTCCTGCTCGATCTGCTGTCATTTATTTCGTTTTGAGATGAAATTAGGATATGATGACGTCACAAGCGCGCCGGTGATAGCTAGGATGCGGGTGAACTCACCTTGAGCAAGTGCTCAACACAAAGTCATTACCGACAGCCCTGCTTGCAACAGCACACAGCTTGGAGGAAGAGGTGGAAAATGCGAATGATGGAGAAACTGACCAGTCAGCGTAAATCGGTACATATGTCGTAGGAATCGTCAGCATCTTAATCCACACGGCAATGGTCAGATCTGTGCTGTGGATGGGAATAGCTGGCGTCTCGGCATATGCTGATGGATTGCCGTCCAGGTAAAGTACTTTAATTCCATCTTGGTTCTCGAATTTTGCATCCCCGCTTAAACTGAAAGAAAACTTAACTTAACTATTTTTGTATTTTCATATTGACAGTAGTGATGCGTGAGACACAATTTGCAAAGGTGTTTAGCGCAAATGTTGACTAGATATTCAGACGTAAAATTAATCAATGCTTCATGAGACTTGCAAAATCATTAATTAACGAAACTGTGAGCAAAAATCGCCGTGTGTGCTTCAACGACGATTTTATTGAGACGACATTGTTTTCTTCGAATTTAGCGTAAAGTAAGGTGCATCATAAAAAACAAAATTCAACAACAATTATTCAGTTCTACGTTCTGTGTCCTTCCGTCCTCGTCGTTATTACGTTGTTCTTTAAAAAAAAATGACAGACGGTTGTTAACTGCCTCAAAATCACTTACTATCAATACATAAAAAAAGTATCAACTATATTTTAGAATACTTTTACAAGACAAGTCTTGTAAACTGGTATTTGCTTGTCAAAAATCCCGTTCTTACTTGAGCAGTTTGTCGGTACCATCGAGCTTCCAATGGAAAGGAAATCCTGCAAAAAGACAAAAGATCGTTTCAATTCCTTTAAGGCCGTACACTTTTCCCGGTTTCCGCGCACGGATGGGAACGGGTTACTCCTAACATTTTCCATCTGTATACACTAACATTCCTGGGCGAAGAAAGTGCAAATTGCCAGCAAGGCGCCCTTCAAAATAGGCATGCCACTAATCATTTAGTCACTGTGACTTAGCAAGCAACAAGGTCTAAAACATTATATAGGAAAGCGGTTATTAAAACATTAGGAGACAAATCTTTGTCACGACTACCGGGCAAGCACCGGATTTCTTTGTCAACCATAGCATTTATCAATTAGTTTTAGAGGAAGAGAACTTTTTACCAATGCAAGTGTCCCCATCGTGGATTTCGTCCGGAGTACAGGAGCAAGTGAAACTACCAATCGTGTTTTCGCATGCCTCAGCCGAGTTACAGTTGTGTTCGTCTATTAAGCATTCATCTTTATCTGTTGGAAAATATTAAGCACAAAGATGCATATAAACGAAAAATGCGGCATGCAGCTCGGAAAGGAATACAGGAATGCGCGAATACAGATGATCACAGATTCCGGTTGTGCTTATTTTAATCCCATATATAGTCTACTGCCTAAAGCGCCTTTGAACTTATGGAAATGGAGCTATATAAATTATTATTATTATTATTATTATTATTATTATTATTATTATTATTATTATTACTTTCCGCAGAGTTTTACGATAGACTACTGATACTACAAATATCGAGGGAATTAAAGTAACTGCAGGCGGGATAGAAATTTGGTCTCACTTCGTAAGATTTACATCAGTTGTGACCAGTTGTGTACAAAGTATCAGCAAATAAAGTCGCAGTGTCTGGAGTTGCCAAGTAATCAAATAATTGATCTATAAGTAATGCTTTGCTGATTTCTGTACCTTTGCAAGTTTTGCCATTCCCCTGGTATCCATCTTTGCAAGTACAAATGAATGAGCCTGCGGTGTTTATGCAGTCTGCTTCAGCAGCACAGCCATGCGTGTTAGCCACACATTCGTCTATATCTAAACAGACAATGCATATTTTTTACAGTACAGTAGGTTATGTTACGTTTGGGAATTAAAAAAGCTCTTTAGACAACTATCTAACCCTATTTCCCTACACTACAAGCTCCGTGACAGTACTTGCAACTGTGAATGGTTCAAAAGGGTCAATCCCTTCTATGTTTTGTCAAAAATGGCATCAACTACCGCAAGGAGTGGCGAATGCAAAAATCCGGGACTGGTTGGTCCCTTGTTTGAAAATCCGAGACCGCGAGACTTAGAGCAGAGAAAATCAATCCTGAGACTAGCATGTGTGTTTTATTTAAATTGAGACCTCGGCCAAAAAGCAAACCGCCAATATCCAAAGCTCCAAGACCTTCCTGAAAAAGATCGAGACTCCGGGACGGAAACAGACACATATTAAACGAGACTTCGTGACTTGGCACAAAGGCTTCTCAGATTTGGAGATCAAATCAAAAGGTTTTTGGGCCCACAATTTTTCAGGTTCAATTCGCCGCCCCCGTTGCACCTGTAGCATTAACCCATGTTTCGTTTTTTTTTTTGGCCGTGCGGCAAAGCTTTGTTCTTTCACGCACAAAATACCACTATACCCATTCAGGAAATCTTATTTCTACCACATCGCTTCGTTATAGTTGAAAGGATTTTATCGATGTTTCGTTTTTTCTATTTGATAAAGGTTAGAGTTTTGAGCGGAAGACAAATCTGCTCTAGAAAATTGGACTATTTTTTTTTCTGCTAAAGGCCCTTGTTTCGGTGCTCTGGAAGTTTCTTTAGATCTTTTAAAATAAGGTCATTAGTTAAATAATGGCAACAAAACAAACAGAAACTATTTTAACATAAACCTTCATTGCATGTATTTCCCTTGAATCCAGGATCAGGACACAAACAGGAATATCTTCCTGTGCCAACAGAAAAACATGATTGCTTCTCCGGACAAGGAACACCACAGGGATTCTATCAAAAGATAAGAAATGCATAAGGCATAACTTGTCAGTTCCTGCTTCTACAAAAGAGAGTTCAATGATGAATTTAGCAATCTATATTTTCGTGAAATTCAGTTCTGATTACTGATTAGCCGTTTCCGTGAAAGCAGCTGGAAAGTTTTCTTTTTTAGCGGAGCTCCCGCGGGCACCGAAGGCGCCCGCGGGCAGAGCATCCATAGCTATAGAAACTAATAAATCCATCAAGCTGAGAAAATTTGGTAGTCGCCCGCGTCCGTACGTACGCACAGATTAGGCCTGGGGACGAATTTACTTTTGTCCTTGATTTGAAGTCCTTCATACGCAAAAAGAAACACAAAAACATTTTTGAGAGTTAACTTAAATGTCATAGAAACTTGTAAGAACACTGTATTACTTCAGCGTTTTTTTCTCATGTTTTCTAATGATCTAACATTTCATTTCAACCAGAAACCCATAAGGGTTGAAACGTGTAACTCCCTATGATTCGCATTGTACAAAGCGTTTGAACATTCGTTTCCATTAAGTACCATATTTGGAAAACCACGAGAAAAAAAAATCAACCAATCAAAATTGCAATATTTGGATTAAATTCACAGCGCGCGCTAGCTCGCGCTAAATGGCGTAATCTTGTTTTAAACAACTTTGGTTAAATAGAGTTAAATTTGGTTAAATTCCCCTGTTTCATCGTCATTTAATGGTCCGGAGAACTTCACTTGGATACTCTTGATGAATTTCTTTAGTTTCTGTGAGTAATTCACGGCGTTTAGGTCGGAATTCAAGTGACTTACCGCAAAAGCGAAAATTTTCTTGCGTGTGTCGTTACGTGTGTAAATCATTCGCGTACAAGCTCCTTGTGTTACCAAATATGGTACTTGGCAAACTGAATGTTCGAACAGGCATTTTCCACTGAGGAAGAGGGAGTACCCTCGAAACGTCTGGTTTTTTCTTACATTAGCGCAAATATTTACTCAAACTACTGAACGTATTATAGTTATTGCGCTACACAGTTTTATCTAGATTTACATTGAATGTTCGAACGCTGTGAACGCGCGTTATACGTTTCAACTCCTTATGAGTTTCTGTTTCAACTTAAACGAAGCGGTTATATGAAAAGGCGGCAACTACATAGTTGGTACCTACGTTGATTACCTTTTAACCTGAATGAAAGACGCGAAGAAAGCATGCTGAAAACATAGTTCTTCGTGAATGTTTCTCACTCTATTTACTCATCAACATCATGGAAACTCATGCCAAATTATTTTATAGGACAACCTCTTAATTCACGGGAAGATCCGAAATAATTGCCGACTTGAATACGATATACGTCAGAAAACACCGAGAGTTGAAGCACTGAGGCTAACCAAGGCTGAAAAATTAATTGAACTCACATTGAGCTAAAATAAAAGTGAGCTCAGAGCCGGTGACTTTAAAAAGAATATTTTGAGTTGTTTTGTTCCACGCGTGGGCGTACTTGTAGTTTCAGTTGTATTTAGAAAAACGCAAATAAGCAGCAACGCGGCAAAGCTTTTTCGATTACATCGACGATTTATATCAATAATCTGTCTCATACTTAACGTCCATAAGATCGACGGCCATTGAAGTAGATCTACGTGTACCATGCAGGACTGATTTGTGGTGTTTTACCCAGCTAACTTCCCCCGTATTTCAGATTGATTTCAGAGCGTTCTCCGCAAAAGTCCAATAGTCGTCCATTTAGCCGATAAAGCCATCGCCATAACGAAAAACTTATTGTCACAGGAGGTTGTGAATAAGGTACAAAATCAAATAATTATGAAACTATCATCTACTTATGCAACTGATTCAAGCTGTTTTGCGAAAAAAATTTTAAAGACTTTTTCCTGTTTTCTTCCGATTATTATCGCCAAACTGTAGAATCTGTAGTGTCTAACTGAAACAAATATTAAACTTACCACTGATGAGCGGTAGATAAAACCAGGTCTTGACACAAGATATCCTGGATACGAAACATGATGAGAGCTGCTTAGTTCACAGACTCGTTTTCCTTTTTCGCTCACCAGATGTGGCCCAAGGTTGTAAGATTTGCAGGTGTCGTCCAAAAAACACTTCCACTGACATAGTTCTTCGTCCTGTACGGTTACGTTTCTGATGATGCTTTTGTTGAAGGCTTTGTCCTTAAAAAAACCCACGAAATCCAATTCACGACAGAGTTCTGGTGAAGGGTAAAAGAAAAAAAAATAGCACGCACAAAAAAGGTTAAAGAAAACACCTAAGAAAGTAGTTAAATTTGCATCATTGCGATAACGCTAGCTTCCTCTAGCTGTAAATTTTTAAGACAAACAAGGACACAACCTAGCGGCCTAATGGACGATTCTAGAGTACCAAACGTTCAAAGAAATTTGTGTACGCCAGCGGATCTGTAAGTCAAAAGGGATAAGATATTTAGATACGTTTGCTTTATATTGTTTTTACGGTGTATTTTGCCTCAGAAAGCCTCATTTTAACCTACAATTTCCACACGAGGTTAGATTTTAAAGCTTTGTAGCATTAGTAGAATTAACGTCACCGTTGTCGAGAAAGGCCACTGAATATGTTACAGTCTTTGGACGAGATCCTATGTCAAATTATTTCCATCATATTTGGTCTCTCGAGAATTCGCGTTATGTAAACAATTAAGTCAAAAGGTTGCCAAAAAAAAAATTACGCGAGGCGTTTGTTTCATTAAGAAGCACAATAAAACACGGATTTAGATTGGCTGTTAAGCTCAGCTCTTACTTATTGAATACAAGTTTAAAGGAAAAAGCTTAGAGTGAAAAATAATCGATGCCGAATTTTTTAGTCAACGCTGACTTCGTACAGCTGCAGTTGATTACTAACCTTGGGAGGCAACTATGTTGCAATAAAGCCAAATTCCCCAAAAGAAAAACACAGCAATTGCTAGAAGCGTAGAATAAAAGCTTTTCATGCTTGCAAGAGTGCTTGGACTGTGAAGTTATGAAATGTTCTCTAGCATAACATGCCCTACTTCTCCTCAAACGCAGTAGGGAAATGCACTCATTTTGTGTGCAAAGCATTTATTTAACTTTCAGCGAATTATTTGGTGTTTTTCATTGTTGCTTATAAATTTTTCATTAGCAGAATGAATTTTAAATTTAAAAGAATTGCTGACAAATGGGTGGATCTAAATAACAACAAAACAAAATTATCTACACTTTTAGTTCTTATTTCTTCCTTTTTTGAAAAGTGAAAAATATTAATTTGAGGAACGATAGAAGACTCTCAGCCCAGGAAACTGGTTATTATACCTGTTAAACAAAGTCAATATTTTTTTACTGTTTGTTTGTCAAAGGCATGATCTGTTTAGCTATACATATCTCAGAAATGCCCCCATGTCGTTGTTTGTTTGCGCATGCTGACTTAGGCATTGTTCGCTGACGCTCCATCCCTGAAGACACGCTGAAACGATCTAAGGCCGCCAGTCAACAACAACAACTCTTCTATTGAATTCCTCTGGATTAGATCACGTTGTGATTCCTGAATCGATACTGCTTTACTATTATAAACGTTTTCTAAGAAAGTTAAGTAAGAAAATATTCTTATTTAATGTGAAGTCACTCCCAGATGTCTAGTTTTAAATAGATACAGTTTTTCAAATGAAAAATATTATAGAGCGTCGTGCGATATACTTGTAATCGCGGGATTTTGTTTTGTGTAGAAAGGTAAAGTAAGACTGTTTTTAAGTCGAGCGAAAAAAAAAATAGAGATTTCTCCAGAAACGGAAAATTCCGGTTAGTTGAATGGGGACAAAAGTGTCATCACCTTGAGAACGGCCGATCATGTTTGTTTCCAGGCGCCTCTTGAAGCTTGAGTCAATGGGACATGTTGTGATTCGTGATGGATTCTTCGTTAGAGAAATTTCCATGTTTTTCTTCTCTCAAAGATAAGCATAAAAAGGCCGTTGTCTATCTTTCTTGATGAACTTTCCGTAAGCCTTTCCGTAAGTCTTATTTATGGAATTTGTATTTATAATCGTAGCTTGCTTTTTCCCATACCCAAAATGACAGACACAACATTTTAACGCAACATTTTAAAATAACAGTGTTACCATCACTACTTACAGGCATTATTTACTTTATGCTTAAAAAACATTAATTACAATGTTCTTACATGCGTTACTTACAAACTAGAATGCTCTACTTACTATTAACTCATATTAAACTTACAACAATTAACTACAGAGTACTTACAGAACGCTATCTATAATACATTTAGAGTGATGACAAATCGTTTCTGGCAACAGTCAGAAAGATAAATACAGGAAAGAGGGGAGAAAGTGGGGCGTTAAATACTACTTATTAACCGAACGGACGAGGTTAATAAGTTATTTATTATATGGCCTTTTTAGCGCTGAAAAAAGGGAAACGTTTTTCAATATCCGCTTGCGCGCGCAAGAGGTCATTCGAGGTTATGCGATCCAAACCAGAAGAAACGGTTTCTTTGACAGTGAGGCAATTTTTGTCTTCGTTACGCCAAGATCTAGGGCAAATTTAACCACTTTAATTTTCACAAAACAAACTGACCCATTGAAAGTGTTTGACCCTTAAAAAGTTATAAAAAGCTAAGGCAAGAAAAATTTTCATAATGCCTGGTCATTACAAGAAAATCTTGCCCGCTCATCAGCCAATCAGAGCGCGCGTACTATTGTAGCCATATAATAAAAACCTTTAAACAACAGCTATTATATCTCCCATATCACGAATGTCCGAGGTGACACTGCGCTAAAAAAAATCTGATGAGATTACAGGCCTTATGAACAGATATTCACCAAAATGATCTGTTGGGTGCTACTGAACAGAATTTCGTGTCGTTTAATTCGGTCCATGATAATATTTGTTACATAGATTTGAACCCAAGACGATCATAGTTCCTATAGGGTGATCATGCATCAAGGTGAAGGTTAAACCTGAGCGAAACGGCCACCTCTAAAGTAGTCGCCTGTGTGAAGCACTTGTTTAAAAACCGACCAATTTGGACTTCTCTTTGTCTTGTTACCATTAAATACTACTTCAACCTTTAAATGCCATTATATATCACCGTAAATCTTATAAACTATCGATTATGTACATTTTAATGTTCCCTAAAACTGATTCAGTAACAGATACCTTTCAGGTTTTGCTACCACGCACAGTGCATGACTCGGTGATCGATTCCACTAAAAAAGAAGGATTTTCTAATACTTGGCCCAGCTCATGACTGCGTTATGAGCATTACAAAAAGGCAATAAAAAAGGAGGTTCACCGTGCTCGCTTTTGCTTTTTTAAGATTATAAAAGAAATTAGAGATTTTGCTGCGTGCGCACGTAAGCAGCATTACCTAAATACATGCTTTTAAAGCATTCAAATAAAAAGATCTCACACTAGAGAAATAAACTTTTTTTTCAATCGCGATATATTGTAGTCAACCGTATGTCATTTAAATAAGTCCATTAAAAATGGGGGTCATCGTGCTCGCTTAGAAGAAAGTGACCGTCTATTTCCCTGCCAAGCTTAGCCTGAAGGAAATGCCGTAATGTTGTGTGCGCGCGCGCTAAATGACACGAAAATCATGCGCAGCAAGGATGCGCAATGTAATTCAGTGAAATCACCTTAAACATTTGGTGGTACCTTTTGCTTCTCACTGGATGGGATGCCAATCAAGCTGTCGTGTCAGTTTGCTCTAAAAATGTGCAGGCACCCATTTCTATTAAAAGGTGCCTGCCTCGTCTAGATTTTTTAAGGGCCGTCTACACAGGCGATTTTTGCCGCGCCAGTCAATGCAACTTTTGTCGCGCGGAAGTTGCAAGAAGCCTCCTGCGATATCGCGACGATAAAATCGCCATGAAATCGCCGCGAGTTTGCTGGCGTGTAAACTAGAGGCGATAAAATCGCCACGATATCGCAGGAGTTTCGAACCTGTTCGATGTTCGAAACTAGATGCAACTTCGGCGCGACAAAAATTTCATTGAGTTGTGCGACAAAAATTTGCCTGTGTAAACGGGCCTTTAAAACCAAAATTAAAAGCAAAATACGTTAATGGGGAAATAATTGCTAGTTGAACAAGAATGATTTTTCCATGAAAATTGCTGAAAATAGCGTTTCAGAGCTTCCAGACTTAACAATTTTCTGGATGGAAGAGCATGTACCCAGATCCCCCTAGCGCTCGCGCCTTCGGCGTTATATGTTGCCTTGTCTATGTCAAGAATGGCTACGGAACTGACCCACAGAGAAAAAAAATCAGATGATTTGATAAATGTGTCTTGAGAATATGAGAATAGTCCAGAGAAACGGAAGCTTGACCTTAAAGATTCCATAAACACAAAAATGAATAAGTATCAAATATTGGAAGAAAATACTATCAAAGCAAGCAGTACTTTAAAAAGGTACAGGATACGATCTCAATACTCATCACTTTTGAATGCTGGAAAAGCAATGTAAAAAAATGTGTTCGCATGTATTTATTTTATAGACGCGGGGACACACTGTCAAAGTTCAGGATTTTCCTCCTACTTTTCACAATTCAATTTGCTTTTTTTCAGTTGCAAAAATGTACTTCCTGCTAGATTTTTCAATTTCTATACAAATATTATTTTCCCCTCTAGACGTGACTTTTCAAAGCTTGCCAAATGGCCTAACAGCGTAAAAATAAATCAATCGGGGGCTTAAATTAAAATACAGCTGGTTTTCACTGTCACGTCACGAAAGAGTAAAACCAAAACATTCGAGTGAAAAATGTCAAGAATTTCTTATTCCCATACCCATTCACCGATTATCTGACGTTATTGTCTTGTGCGTTGTAAATTGACATATCATACCTACTCCCCATGACGTTTCCTCCGAGAAAGCCTGGGAACAGGTTCGTTGTTGATGTTGACCATTCGGTGACATCATGAAATTTTGCGCCAAATCTAGTGAATTGGAATTAAGAGAACGCCTGGTTACTTAACAACCTTTCTTTTAAAGGGAGTCCCCGCTTTTAAGCAATTAAGTACTAGGCTACCAGTAGAGTATGCAACGAGGGAAGTTTCACGCCCGAGTTTTTGCGTTAAAACTTTGCTGTTGTTAGAGGTGACAGAGCTAGTTTCCATTAGAGACATCGCGTGCTATTGACAGCGTCAGTCTGTTGTGCGCGCTAAATCGTCGTTAGTAGAATATATTGGAACTCAAAGAATAGTCGAACAGAAATGCATTAGCTTTATGATTCCAGCTGCATTAGTGAACTCAGGTTATTAATAAAGGCTCTGCATTTCGAATTGACTTTTTACCTTTCCATGTTTTTTGCACTCTTCAGCGATTCACCATTCGCGCGCAGAGGGCTGATGACGTCGATAGCACGAAATGTTTTCTGTGGAAACTAACTCTGTCACACATGACAACAGCAGAGTTTTAACGGTAAAACTTGGGTGCGAAACTTCCCTCGTTGCATGCTCAACTGATAAGCGTAGTAAACTGTCTCAGGGTGTCAGTGCGTGATTTTCATACAAGTCATGTTTTATTTCGTGTTCTGAGAGCACGCGATTGAAGATCAGGAGGTCGCTTAGGTATGCGTGGATTGTCGTTCCAGTGTCCTTCCTCAAACCAATGTCGTAAACTGAACGCCCTGAATTCTTGAAATCGAGAACTTGACTTCCATCGGCAACGCGTTCAAATTCCTTCTTTCCGTTTGCGTACATTTTAAGTTTGCCACTGATCCCGCGTTTCCAAGTCCAAGCTATGTGAACCCATTTATCTTTTTCGAAAACATTACCACTGCAAAAGAAAATTAAGTTAACTTTCCGTATTTACTCGGAAAAGCGCCGCATTAGGGTCAAAAAATTAATAAGCAGCGTCCCTGAATAAGCGCCGCGGTTCCGATGCGGCGCTTATTCGAGGACTTCCGTATAACTTAGAAATCACTTTAAAGCAACTCTAAAACAGCATTTGAAGTTTCTTTTCGTTAAAGTGCCGGAAGAGACGAATGGTGACGTTCAAAGACGCTTCTGTAAGTTAAAGTAAAATTTTCGTACAGATAGAAAATATACCGCTAAATTAAAAGAAAGGATTCCTTTCTGGCGCCCGATCTTTAAATAAGCGCCGCCCTCAATTAAGCGCCGCATTTAAGGTGCGAATATTCGAGTCAATACGGTATACGTTAATACAAACACAACCTTCTCATCAGTTTCTGGTGAGAATCACAAGTCGAAATAAAATATTAAAAGCCGCCATTATATGTCCCACAATATCCAATAATGTAGCTCTTGATAATATCGAGTATTCCTCGATTTTCCACCGTGTGACGCCAGTGACGTGCGTAGGATATTGATGACGCCACACGCGCGCCGGCCGGCGGTAGCTGGGATACCGGTGGGAACTTACCTTGTGCAAGTGACAAACACATAGTCATTGCCGACAGCCCTTCTTGCCGTGGCACATAGCTTGGTGGAAGAGATGCCAAATCCGAATGATGGAGAAGCTGACCAGTCACTGTAAATCGGTTGATTGTTGTTAGGCAACGTCAGTACCTTAATCCACACGGCAAAGGTCAAATCGGTGCTGTGGATCGGAATAGCTGGCGTCTCGGCATATGACCTACGGTCCAGGTAAAGAACTTTTATGCCATCCTGGTTCTCGAATTTTGCCTTCCCGATTAAACTGCAAGAAAAGTCAACTTAATTTGTTTCGTATTCCCATATTGACAGTAGTGATCGGTGACAGAGTTTTGAAAGGTGTTAACCGTAAATGCTGATTAGATGTTCGTCGTAAAATTAATCAATGCTTCTTGAAACTTGCAAAATCAAGTTACCAAGTTGCTGTGTGCTTCAACGAAGATTTTATCGAGACTTCATTGTTTTCCCCGACTCTAGCGTAAACTAAGGTGAGTCATTAAAAATAAATTTCAACAACAACCTTGGAGCTAGTCATTATTTACTACTATTCAAATTCCATTTGGATTGGTAATGAAAGCCCTTAAGATGAATTGATGATATGCCAATAGCGGTATAAAAGAGAAACACTTGCTATTTTTTACACTCTACTCTAGTCGGCGACACAAGGCTGTTGTCTCCCACCCACCCGTCCTGCGAGGAAGCCGGTTTGACGTCTCCGCCAACTATCTGGCGAGCTACTTCGCCTGGTTTGGGCTTGTTCCAGGCCAGAGCGATTCCCTATACCTCATCTACATGTCATGAATAACAATACCCAGGACAGAATATTACACTATTTTTTGGGTCTTAGTCCTCATCGCCATTGTTGTTTTTTAAACCTTATCAAAACAAAAATTCAGCTGAACAGAAGGCAGTTAATTTCTTCAAAATCATCATTTATACTTTCAAATATACGAATACTTTAGAATACTTTTACAAGACAAGTCTTACAACTAAAAACGAGTATTTAACTTGTCAAAAATCATGTTCTTACTTAAGAAGTCTGTCGGTGCCATCGAGCTTCCAATGGAAAGGAAATCCTGCAAAAAGACAAAAGACCGCTTCAGTTCCTGTAAGTCTGTTCTGGCTCGACGGGTCAAGCTGACCTACACCTTGGACAGTAGGATGACGGGTACTCCTAACATTTTTCATCAAGCAAGCGAGGTCACTAATAATTTAGTTACTGTGACTTTCACTTACTTAACCCAGCACTTAGTAAGCAACACGGTCTGAAACACCATACAGGAAACCGGTTACTAAAATATTAGGAAACAAGTCTTTATCACGACTACCGGGCAAGCACTTTGGCCTTTCCCGGATTTCTTTGTCAGCCATAACTTTTATCAATTAGTGTTAGAGGAAGAGAACTTTTACCAACGCAAGTGTCCCCATCCTGGATTTCGTCCGGAGAACAAATGCATGTGAAACTACCAATCGTGTTTGCACACGCCTCAGCCGAGTTACAGTTGTGTCAGTCGTTTGTTAAGCACTCATCTTTATCTGTTGGAAAATGTCAAGAAAAAATGCATCTTAGCAATTACTTTTTCTATTTCGAAATCCATATAAAAGAAAAGTGCGGCATGTAGCTCGGAAAGGAATAAAGGAATGAGCGGATACAAATGATGACAATTTCAAGTTGTGCTGTCAGTAATAAAAATCATTGTATTAAATTGTTTTAATCCCAGGAATAGTCTAGTTTCCGCAGAGTTACTGATACTACAGATATCGAAGGAAATAAAGTAACTGCAGGCGGGATAGAAATCTGGCCTCAACAAAGTTTATAAACTTTACATCAGTTGTATACAAATCAAAGTACCAGCATATTGAGTCGCAGTGTCTGGAGTAGCCAAGTAATCAAATAATTAATCTATAAGTGATACTTTGCTAATTTCTGTACCTTTGCAAGTTTTGCCATTTCCCTGGTATCCATCTTTGCATGTACAAATGAATGAGCCTGCGGTGTTTGTACAGTTTGCTTCAGCAGCACAGCCATGCGTGTTAGCAACACATTCGTCTATATCTAAACACATAACGGATACTTTAAACAGTATACAGTAGGTTATGTTACGTTTGGGAATTAAAAAGGGATGTAGACAACAGTCTAACCTTATTTCCCTAGACTACAAGCTCCTTGACAGCACTTGTTACTGTGAATGGTTCAAGAGGGTCAATCTACTGCAAGGAGTGGCGAATGCAAAAATCCGGAACTGGTTGGTCCCTTGTTTGAAAATCCGAGACCGCGAGACTTGCATCCCGAGATTTGCATGTTTGTTTTATTTAAATCGAGACTTCGGCCGAAAAGCAAACCGCCAATCGGAACCTCCAAGACCTTCCGGCAAAAGATCGAGACTTCGGGACGGAAACAGACACACATTTTAAACGAGACTTCGTGACTTAGCACATAAGGTCACTTGTTAAATAATGGCAAACGATGAGAGAAAATATCAAACAAAGAACCAGAAACTATTTTAACATAAACCTTCACTGCATGTACTTCCCTTGAATCCAGGATCAGGACACAAACAGGAATATCTTCCTGTGTTGTCAACAGACAAACATGATTGCTTCTCCGAACAAGGAACACCACAGGGATTCTGCCAAAAGATAGGATATTTATTACAAAGAAATAAATCATTTTATGTAGCTTGTGACGTATTCTTCTCCCAGCTTCCGGTGTGTGGAACTTCCTCTCATCCGGGAGTTTGTTTCACAGGTTCTGACATAGAATCGAAGCAAGCATGCATGTTCAATCCTTTAGCTGAATGAGATCTTCGACAAGTTAAGACGAATTTCCCCTCCCTCCACACCCTAATATCTATTATACTAGGCAACGGTATGGCGGTTTTCCCTTCACCTTTGCTGGGATGATACATTGTATGTCTTTGTAGTATGATCTTTCGTTGATTGTTATGAAAATAAACGGCCACGCCTGTGGCCAAAGAGATCCCAAAATGGAAATGTTTTGATTTTGTCCCAACAAACAGAGCTCGGCCAAGGCAACACGTGCATACATTATGAATAAGTTATGATTAATTCATAAGAAGCAAGATACATAAAAGAAATTAACGAATTAAGCAGTGTCTTGTCAGTTCCTGCTTCTACAAGAAGATTTCAATGATGAATTTATAAATATATATTTTCGTGAAATTCAGTTCTGATCACTGGCTAGTCCGTGTCCGTGAAAGCAGCTGGAAAGCTCTTTCTTTTTTACCTATGCCCGCTCGAAGCACATTCAAGCGAATCTCGTACGCATTCTCAAGAAACAAAGTATTCTCGCAAACAAAGAATGGCAGTAAGGCTTTTTTTATTTGCGGGCTGAAAAACAAGACCGACTACAATGCAAGGACGCACAAGTGTTGTCGGATTTGGTAGGTTCGTGAAGCATCAATAGTCTGTTTGCGGATCAAAGTTGTCTGTCAAAAATTGTCGCGACAAAACCTTTGTTTGCTAGTGCGGAAAGGTCCTTAAATATTCATATTGCACCTGTTCTTTTCAAAACATTTTGTATTGAATTAGCTTCTTTCAAGGAGAGATTCGCCCTGCTTGTCAGTCAATTAAAAATCGTTGACTATGAAAATAATATTTTGAGTTCTTTTGGGCGTATACTTGTAGTTTCAGTTGTATAAGAAAGACGCAAATAAGCAGCAACGTTGCGAAGCTTTTTCGATTACATTGACGATTTACATCAATAATCTTCTGTTGAAACCAAGTGCTGCCTCATCCTTGACGTCCATAAGAGGGTCATTCAAGCAGATCTTCGTGTACCATGCAGGAATTTGGGGTGCTCAGCTAATCCCCCTCCCCCGGTATTTTAGAGTGATTTCAGAGCGTTCCCCGCCAAAGTCCAAAAGTCGTCCATTTAGCCGCCATCGTCATAGCGAAAAAAATATTGTCACTGGTGGTTGTGAATTAGGCACTGAAACAAATAATTGTGAAACTATTATCTACTTATGCAACTGATTCAAGTTGTTTTGCGAATAATGTTTTTTTTTTTCTTGTTTCTCACGATCAGTGAGAAACTGTGTCTAACTGAAATAAATCAACTTACCACTGATGAGCGGTAAATAAAGCCAGGTCTTGACACAAGATATCCTGGATGTGAAACATGATGAGAGCTGCTTAGTTCACAAACTCGTTTTCCTTTTTCCCTCACCAGAGGTGGCCCAAAGTTGTAAGATTTGCAGGTGTCGTCCAAAAAACACTTCCACTGACACAGTTCTTCGTCCTGTACGGTTACGTTTCTGATGATGCTTTTGTTGAAGGCTTTGTCCTTAAAAACGTCCACGAAATCCAATTCACGACAAAGCTCTTGTTAAAGGAAGAAGAAAAGAAAAATTAGCATACACAAAAGAAAACACCTAAGAAAGTGGTTAAACATAAATTAAGCATTCCTTGACATAAATCTTGCGTCCTCTAACTGTGAATTTTTAAGACAAATAAGGAGATAATCTAGCGGCCTGATAATACACAGGTTTAACTAGATGTCAACTTTTTAGTACCAAAACTTCGAAGAAATTTGTATACGAAAGCATTACATTAGTTGCATGTTTATAAGAAAAAACTCAGAGTGAAATCGATGCCGAACTTTTTAGTGAACGCTGACTTTGTACAGCTGCAGTTGATTACTAACCTTGGGAGGCAACTTTGTTGCAGTAAAGCCAAATTCCCCAAAAGAAAAACACAGCAATTGCTAGAAGCGTAGAATTAAAGCTTTTCATGCTTGTGAAAAAGGATTGTGAAATCACCAAATGTTGTCTAGGACATGTCTTATTTCTCCTTAAATGCAGTAGGAAATGCACTCTTTCGTGTGCAAAGCGCTTATTTAACTTTGGGCAAATCATTTGTTGTTTTTCATAGTTGCTTATTCATTTTTCATTAGCAGAGTGAATTTTAAATTTAAAAGAATTCTTTTCAAACGTGTGAATCTAAATAATAATAATAAAAAAGACAAAAATATCCACACTTTCAGTTCTCCTTTCTTCCTGTTTTTAAAACGCGAAATATATTAATTTGAAGAACGAATTTCAGAAGAATTTCAGCCCTTAAAAACTAAAGTCCACGAAGCTGGCTATTATAGCTGTTAAATAAAGTCGATATTTTTCACTGTTTCATAATCTGTTTAGCTATACATATCTCAGCAATTTCCCCCATGTCGTTCTTTGTTTGCACATGGTGACTTACGCAACTGTTGTTTTTAATAATGTTCATTGTTCGCTGACGTTCCATCCCTGAGACACGCTGAAACGATCTAAAGCTGCCTGTCAACAACAACTCTTGATTCGATCACGTTGTAACCTCTGAATCGATAATGCTTTATTATTATAAAAGTTATTCTTAAGAAAGTTAAGTATGAAAATATTCTTATATAGCAAGTCACTCCCAGATTTCTAATTTTAAATAGATACTGTTTTTCAAATGAAAAGTCGGGCACTATTATAGAGAGACGAGCGATATAAATGTAATCACAGGTAGCCCAAGCATGATATTTGCATATACGTATTAAACTCAGCGGTCTCCATATCAGAATATGTATGGTTATAAACGGAGAACTTTTAAGCAATAAATAAGAGCGAAATTTCTAAATAAAGTTGACGTAACATAATATGGTAATAGTGGTTAGACGTAAAATAGCTGCAAATTGATTGTAAACACGTTGTCCATGGTAGTTTCGTGGACTTTATTAAGAAATTTCACTTTTATGTAATGTTTAACCATCTAATCTGACAAAAAGAAATTAAAGATAATTACATTAATTCTTTTTGTTACTCATTTACACAGAGAACACCGAGATGAAACTACAACACACACGATCGCTGAAAGATGCGAGCATCCTGGCTTTGTCACGGATTTGAACAGATTTTTGAACAGGTAAATTATATATTTGTGTCGTAGGAAACCTCAAAATAATGGTCCAATTTTATTAACATTTGCTATATTAAAGCACTCAAACTGTTAACAAGCGTCTTTGGCTGCGGATGGCTAGGATGGAAATGGATTACAATGATGCCAAACTTTTCGAGTTGTTTCCGCGCGTCTTCAAAAAAAAACGATATTTGTAGCAGTGGTTTGATTTCTCTCCGTAAATCGAGGCTAGATCGTCCTTTAGATGTTGAAAGATAATATTTTTCATGCGTTAAGGTCATTCCTCTGAAATAGAACTGACAATAGATTTTCATTCAATCTTTGTCTATTGATTGTTCATCTTAAGGGAACCTAAATTTCAAAATAAAAAAAGGGGTCCCCGTATTCGTTTGAGAGCTTACAATATCAGCCTCCAGAAAAGTGTCATTTGAACCGTTCAGTTAACGTTTCGCGGGAGCAGAAAAAAATAGGGAGGACTCAAAAAGTGATATTTATCAATAGAGGCACTGCATCGACTTCAAGAAACAATTTACTGTTTGTTTCAGGACAAAGGTACGACAGCGATTCAATTTGTTACAAACGTACAGTGCTCTCGAGGCCACAGATTTATCTTCACTGGTAGCGGCGTTTCCGATGATTACTGAAGTTTCAACAATAGAAATTTGTTTATGTTCGCTGCATAGAAAGGAGGCATTTACTGGACTCAGAAAAAGAGAAAAAAAAAATTGATAGGTCACCGTGCTCATTTACGAGAAAACGACGATTTACCTCGCGCACGAGCCAAGCCGAAAAGAAAAAGCAGCCATTTTCTTAATGCTGCTTAATGTACGCGCGCTGGTACGCGCGCTAATCACGCGTAAATTTATGCGCAGTAAGGATGCGCAATGCAAAACAGAGGAATGACCTTAAGTCGCCTATCAAGCCGCAACATCCCCGTGACGTAGCTCCTTTAACGCATTAGGTAAGATTGTGAAGCGACTGATCGAGAAAAGGGTTTCTCGCAATAATATTGAATCGTACCCCAAAAATGTTGTTAATAGTTATGATTATTTGTAACAGTATTTTGCGTCGTCCAATTCAGTCTATAATTATATTCGTTACATAGATCCGAACCAGTAAGTTCATCTCGCAGTGAGGTCGTGCGGGTGAAACCGTAGGATAGTTTTGTGTACAACTGTAGTTGGTGACTGACATTTCAGGAAGCCGGAGGGGACTGAGCAAGACATCTTCAGACTGCTGATGTGGACCAGTGGTTTGGAAAAAGACCAAATAGGACTTCACTTAATACTGTTACCATTATATATCACTTTACAGCTTAGAATCTACCGATTATGAACATTATGTTTTGCCCTAAACCTGTTTTGCTGCCACACACTATGCAAGAACCCAGTGTACTTTGGAAACGATACTCAGAAGCTCTTTCCATTTGTTTAGAAAAACCGGTGAGAATTTCCCGGCAGATAGAAAAGTACAATTTCCAACGAGCACAATAGGAAGGGATAAGTGTGTACCATTTGAAACTTTAAGTGGAAAGGACCGTTCCATTTTATCTCCCACCGGAACTGGAACCACGTATTTTATTGAGGTGTATGCTTATAGTCCGAAAAAGCAAAACGGTGCAGTGAAATCTCGAGCATTCCGGTAACAACGAAGAAAGAGGAATGCCTCTGAACGTTTTCCATTTTTTTCGGCGGGAAGAGCCGTTTCAATTGATTTTTTCACCAGAACAACTGTGCTGGTGATTCTGTTTCAATTGCTAGTCGTTTTACAAACCTAGCTAGGCGGCTGAAAATTGCCGGCTCTTAACGCGGGTTTCGAAACGAATTGCAATATTGCTCCTCTCCTGGATAGTATTTCCCAAAGTTCAAGTCAGGTTGCCCTTACAACGCTGGCACGCACCTATTCACACATGATTTATACTCCTAGATGGAAAGAGGCACTGTGGTGAGTTAAGTGTCTCACTCACTCAATTGGCCCTTTGAAGAACACGGTCATGTGTCCTTGTCAATCATAAAAATAGGTGTTAGTGCAAAATGGCTCCCAGAAATGGAGAAAACCTGATGAAATTAGTAAAGTTGCTAATTTGGAGACTGCTGATGCTTAAGCGTGACATTTTTTGGTGGTTTGAAATTTTGAGGATTTGTTTGGAAAAAGTAACCATCACAAAATCTCACGCTTAAGCATCAGCAGTCCCAAAATTGACAACTTTACTAATTTCATCACGCTCTTTTTATTTCTGGCAACCATTTTTAAAATCGTAGTTTAAAAACTACCGCCTATTTTTATGAATGGCAAGTGAAGGTCACGTGACCGTGTTTCAAGGGGCCTGTGTTATTCTCGTTCCAGAGCCCATTGCCTTTTCATAGCCGGCAAGGTTTGCAGACTAAGGAGAGAGTTTGAGCTATAGGGGGGATGAGAATGACTCACAACACAATGACCCCAGCAAGCGTTTAAACAACAGAACGCAATCACTGCGTCTCTCGCCAATAAAAAGATGGCGATAACTTTCTGTTATAAACATAAAACTTTTAAAATTAATCAACACTTTTTATTAAACTATATTTTTGAGATAGAAAAGGCCAACGTTATGTGTCATAACGTGCAAAATTCCTTCGCGTGCATGCTTGAATGTAATTTTTGCGGTTTCAATGTAATCTATTATTCTGTAAAAGTGTAATAGAGCCAGTTGTTAGCTGTAAGATCGCAGTTAGGATCACTACGGATTAAAGGCTTCGTTTCTGAGTTTTCAACGTTTCCTGTGCTGTCATAACGTTTTGGACCAATTGGAATTTCATGCCTTATTGAATGAGCTGGTTTCGAGGGCCTGGATTCTTGGCTAGCGTGCTCTTGCATTAAAATACTTAATTGATAAAGTTGTAAAGTGGGTGATTGAGAACCCACTCCTCTTTCAGTTCATGCTCTGGGAGTTCACGATTGAAGATCACGAGGTCGCTTAGGTATGCGTGGATTGTGATTCCAGTGTCCTTCCTCAAACCAATGTCGTAAACTGGACGCCCTGAATTCTTGAAATTGAGGTTTTGGTTTCCATTGACAACATTTTCTGATTTCTTCTCTCCGTTTTCGTACGTTTTACTGATCCCGCGTTTCCAAGTCCAAGCTACGTGAACCCATTTTCCTGTTGGGACGTCTACGAGATCACTGCAATTGACAACAAAGCTCCTTTAAATGGGATATATAACAAAATTACTGTAAACACAACACCTCCCGCCTTTCCACAACAAGTATCAATATGTGCCATACTTAAGACTTCAGCCGTTTTGACTGATTATGGTTACTACCCGCGAAGAGTCAAATTTCGCTGCAATTTTATTTCGTCTTGTCCCGCGCGTAGGATATGCACTCGATTTGCCACTCGATTTCCATACTTACCCTGATCGTTTATTACAACGTGGAAGCATATCTTCATTATTGACAGCCCGTAGAGCTTGAAAGCATAGTTGACCAGCTGAAGTAATGGCTAATCGGAATGATGGAGTAACCGACCAGTCACCGTAAATCACTATATGTGCCGTAGGCAGCTTCACCAACTTTATCCACACGGCAATGGTGAGATCTGTGCTGTGGATAGGAATAGCTGGCGTCTCCGCATATGTCAATGAATTTCCGTCCAGGTAAAGTACTGTTATTCCATCCTGCTCATCGAATTTTGCAGTCCCGCTTAAACTGCAAAAACAGTCAAACAAAAGCTTGTTTTTTGTTTGTCTACCTACATATTCAGTGACACGAAGTTGCAGTTCAGTTTACTGCACTCTTTAGTACTGCATTAATTCGCCATTAACACTATATAAAAAAATATTAACTATGTTTTTTCAGCGTTAACTGTATTCAGGTATTTAATTTAAATCACATTCTTACCTAAGCAGTCTGTCCGTACCATTGAGCTTCCAGTGGAAAGGAAATCCTGCAAATAGACAAAAGATGGTTTCAGTACGTTTACCCCCGATCACCTCGACAATTCTGCAGCCAGCTTATCCCAGTTTCTGTAACTTAAAGCGACTAGGAGTGTAGACTATAACAAATCACCCAAAGCTTTTTTTCACCGGTGCCCACTCGGCTCACTTGTATTCCTCGGAGAAGAGAGAAGTGTCTGACCCAAGAACACAATAGCATGAGCCAATCAGCGCGTGATCCTGGACTACTCCATCCAGGGTCCAGTGCGTTAACTATTAGGTCATAGCCCCGGCTCTACACAAACAAATAGGGTCAGAAATATTATATAGGAAACCTCAATAAAATATGATGAGGAAACAATTCACTGCTAGTTTGGCCACGACAACATTAATTGAGTTTCGAGCCTCTTTCTGAGCTTCGTTAAGGAGAGAAGCTTTATACCAACACATGTGTCCCCATCCTGAATTTTGTCTGGAGAACAAGAGCACGTGAAACTACCAATCGTGTTTGCACACGTCGCCGTCGGGCTACAGTTGTGTTCATTTGTTAAGCATTCATCTTTGTCTGTTGAAAAATACATAGAACATTTAGTCTATTTTTAATCTTTTTAGGTCAGATACTGTAATGTTTTTAAGCTTTTGAAAGTGTCTTTATCGTCTTAAATTCACTGCAGTTCTTACTTGCTTGTCTGTTTTAGAATAGAATTTTTTGTGGCCAAAAAGAGCTTGAGCCACGCGCCGATTGTTTTCTAATTGACGGGCACCCGTGCCCTTATAGCATATGATTCTCTCCAGGAGCAAACCATTTATCCGACATAGGCAGTCGTTTTATTTCCATGGGTATCCCCAGGGCCGTAACCAACCTTTTTACATAGACTGATGCTCCCATCTCGTTCAATTGGGGTTTATTCTCGCACCTGAATGTATTTTATTTTTAAATTTTGATCAAAATCTAGACGAGGCAAGTGCTTCGTCTTGCCTCTTGCTACGTAGGACTTCGAGTTGTATTTCGAGTTGGTCTCGAAGGTCCGACGTTCTGTTGCCTTTGTTAGAGTAAAATAACTTTAAAATAGAACGTTTGCCGAAAATTTAATATATTTTTTAATCTTTTAAGGTCAGATAAGGCAGTTTTTTAAGCTTTTATAATGAACACTAACTTCCTGACCGCCCAAACACTATAATGATTTTGTTATCTAGTGCTTTTTTATAAGAATTTTTTTTTTAATATTTCACAGAACGATCGATCTAGACCATCAAAACTGTATGGCGGCGTGCAAATCTGAACGATACCTTGCAGAATGAAACATTGGTGTTCTGTTCCAAAGCGATGAGTGCGTTAAGCTTAGTTATTTTCTTTTTTCTGTACCTTGACAAGTTTTGCCATTTCCCTGGTATCCGTCAGGGCAAGTACAAATGAATGAGCCTGGGGTGTTTGTACAGTCAGCTTCAGCAGCACAGTCATGTGAATTAGCTTTACATTCATCTATATCTGAAAACCGATTAGATACATCTGTCAGGCTAAATTTCCTTATAAGCTAAAGAACGTTAAACATGGTTCAGTTATATAGCTAACTGGAATGCGTTACAACGGGCGGCTCGAGAGATTCGAATCCATTGTGCGTAATGTCCAAGGTTGCCGAGACAATTAAAATTTGCGGGTGCTGGGGACGAAAATTAATAGTACGAAAGTGTTTATGTCAAACCAAATATCTTAGACTGCATGCAGTCTGTTTTTCTCTCGAAATTCAGAAAGGGAATGCTGTAAACTAGGGTTTAAGACGCGAGACGGGGAGATTGTGGCGAAACAACAGCGCGCGAGGAAACATTTTTCTCGTCTCGTCCCAAGCCCTTTCCGTCCATACCGCCTAGTGGTTCGCCCAGTTCCCGATATAAAAGCGCTCCTCCGACCCTAAGAGAAAAGACCGACTACAAGTAGTCTACAAATATCTATAGGAGTAAATGAAGAGGTCATCTTTCCTTCAGTAATAAAAGAAAGTAAGGCATTCGCTAAAAAAAGCGCAATGAGCTTTCAAACTGCCACGAAAATCTGAAACTCTCCATTCCTTATTTGCTAAAGACAGCAGAAATTATTTTTAGCACACCAACCTTCACTGCATGTATTTCCCTTGAATCCAGGATCAGGACACAAACAGGAATATCTTCCTGTGTTGTCAGCAGACAAACATGATTGCTTCTCCGGACAAGGAACGCCACAGGGATTCTATCAAAAGATAAGAAATTAATTAACGAAGTAGTGTCTTGTCAGTCTCCTGCCTGTATAAGTAAGACCTTTCGGCGGACAATAATTGCATGAGAAAAAGATGTTTGCTTATAAAGTGAAACGTTTTTGATCGGCAGGTCAAGTCAGCTTTTTACAGTACCCTTGCTGACTTCAAGCTTATCTTGCTTAAAAAGGATTCAAGCGATAATAGCCAAACTTTGAGAAGTTTAATTAATAATATCGGGCATCAGTTTTGTGTGACATTTGTTTCTATGGCAACCGTACGTGTTTACAAAGGTAGCTTTATCCCTGAATTGTGTTAGATTTTAGACTTAGCTTCCTGCATGTATATTGTTTAAGGCTATATTTTCTTTATCTTCTTTTGTTTCTTAAATAACAATCGGTGTTTTCCAATAAAATTTATTTGTGCCAATAAGGCAGTTTTACCGGACAATTTTCTCTATTTGTGAGTGTTTAATTTTTATGAAGAGTAAAGTCAAAAATCATTACAGCTCTTGCATTCTCGCATTTTTTTGGGGATTTTTTTAAAATAAACTTTAGAAACTATTGAATGTTGTCCATGTTCCTAAAATAGTTTAATAATTCCAGTTTTGTTTTCCTCCCATGATAAATAAATAAGTTATATAGAATCTTCTTCTGCTACTCCTTAACTATATATTTATATCAAAAAATGTCTTCAATAGACGTACCACTGATGAGCGGTAGATAAAGCCAGGTCTTGACACAAGATATCCTGGATGCGAAACATGATGAGAGCTGCTTAGTTCACAAACTCTTTTTCCTTTTTCGCCCACCACAGGTGGCCCAAGGTTGTAAGATTTGCAGGTGTCGTCCAGAAAACACTTCCACTGACACAGTTCTTCGTCCTGTACGGTTACGTTTCTGATGATGCTTTTGTTAAAGGCTTTGTCCTTAAAAACGCCCACGAAATCCAATTCTCGACAAAGCTCTGGATAACAACAAAAAATGAAAACAAAACAGAACAAAAAAATCCAATATAAACAACTTTTTTCAGTCTTACAATTTCTAAGACAAATGATGTACCAACCTAGCCCGGTTTTTTCGATCCAGTCTTCGAAAAATATATATATATAAATATGCAGATGGCTGTTGAGACGCTTGTTGCATTTCAGTTTTTCCTACCGCGCATTTTGTCTTAGAAACCTCAGTTTGGTAAAGAGTATCGCAGATCTGTTTGAAATTGACGCAGTCATAATGCGAGGTTTCAGACATTAAAAAGCACACAATGCTGCTCAAACAGCTATCTTTCTAAATAAATGGTTACGTGTAAATTTATAGACAAACCTCAAAGTAAAAACCATCCTTTATTTTGTTTACTGTCAAAACTAATTTTCTTACAGCATTTTTAAAATTACTAACCTTGGGTCGCAACAGTGAGAAAGTGAAGCCAAGTTCCCCAAAAGAGAAATGGAGCAATTGCTAGAGCCGAGGAATAACAGCTTCGCATGTTTATACTGTGAAATCAGTCAGTCTTTTCTACAAACACAGTTTTTTTTTGTTTTACATCTCTGCTCAAAAGCACTAGGGAATGACATTCTTTGCTGTGTTAATATTTAGAAAAACAGTTACAGTTTCTCGTTTTTGTTAGTAATCAATTTTTAATCAGCAGAATAAATAAATTTTAAATTAAAAAAGTGGGTGTCAAACAACTCAACCTAAATGACGAACATTTTTCGTTCTTCTTCTTCCTTTCTTTCTGCCAACCTTTGAAATTTAAAACAATATAAAATTGAAACGTTTTCAAAAAATCGCCCCTAAAAGCTGGTTACAAGCTGTAGAGAATGTTCTCTAAAAAAAAACAAGAAAAAAGGCTGAGTAGTTATATTCTCTGTGAATTCTCCCATGTCAGTTTTTCTTTTGTATCTGACTCGTGTTGTCGTTAATGTTTGACCACACGCTGGTTCCATTTACCAAAAAAAAAACCGAAAATTTTTCGTCCCTTTAAATGCAATCACGTTTCAGCTGATGCAAAACGGCGATTTTGAATTAAAAAAAAAAAACATGTCTCAGTGCGTGTAAAAGAAGATGCAAATTTGAATAGAGTTAGCTAGCAATTGCTAATGAGTGCCAGTGCTTATAGAAAATAGAAGAAGAGCGTGATCTATACAATATACTGCTTTATTAAACACAACGGGAGTTTTTAAAAGCTTTTCGCACTAGCTATCCATGTAGTAACATGAATTAATGATAAATATTGCAATGTTATAATATTCTTTTTAGACCTTAAGCTTTTTCTCCTCAGATCTATCTCAAACACTTGAGATAGTGTTTCATTTACTGGTGCGAGTCGTATTTTAACTCAGTTTTCGCGTTTGATATAACGTTAATCTCTCAATAGATTTCGTGATTTGAACAATCAAAGAAAAAAAAGAGTTTTGCTATGGTTGGCATAGATTCTCCGCCCATTTTAATTGGTCAGATCAAACAGAAGCCATTCAAGCTGTCAAAACATATCACAAAAATATCAAACTGTCAACTGACCACAGTTGAAGATACATTGACACTGCTTTTACAATACATCAGTGTTATCAACGACTATAAAGTGAGTAAAGAGTTACGAAAGATGAAAAAAATGTGGATCATTTAAACTTAGATGCTTGACACTCAGTTTTTTTAATTTAAACTCCATTCTACAAGAAAACAATATATTATTACTAACAGTGGAAAACACTGTTTTCCGAAAGTTTGGGAAACAAAACATTTTTAAATGTTTAATAAACCAGTACTGTTAAGATCACAGCGTGATCGAATTCAGAGGGAAACTTTTGTGGGTTACTTTAGAGCTTTAAATTATGTCTTCAGTGATCGTCAGTAACACCAACAAGCGCCACCTACATAAGCCATCGTACACAAACAAACACGAGTATGTCACATGCCTAACGTTTTTCTGCTATAGCTATATTTAGATCATGCTTTCAACAGCAGGTAACCAGCTTCTTGCATTGGAATTTTACGAAATTTACAGAGTTGTACTTCAGGGAGCAAAACTGCTGATAACCAAAAAATCTGAAATGTTTGAATGCCAGAATCTTTTCGAGTTTGTTGTACACTAGGCTCGATTTCCAACCGTTTTGTGAGCCCGCGTTCCTTGATGACACCCCAGACTCCCAGAACGGCTGGAAATCGAGCCTAGTTGTACTCAGTACAAACGATGAAAAATATCAAATGACTAAATTTTCTAAAATCGAAATGGAAACGCTACTGATGAAGTCTGTAACTATGAGCATTTAATACGCCATAACTCTTATAATAATGCGGATTTCACAAAAACGAAACGTCACATTACGCATGTGGACGTTCTTTTTTTATTGATTTTTCTCAGGTATTTTCTGGCCCTTGGCTTTAGGGTCGACTTTTATGATTTTACGTTGTCAAGCCACAGTGCGCTAGTCCTCGTTTCACATTTTAAGGTTTCTTCGAAAACTATTTAATTTGTTGAAGTTAAAATCTAAGTGAGCTCAGCAAAATCTCTTCTCGATTGCTTTTATACTTTGCCAACGCTTTCAAAAAATATTGCAAAATTATGTTGGTTGCATTGGTTGAGCAAATTTGTGCAATTGCCATAACTGAAAACTATACACAGTAGTCGATAGAGTTTTTTCTATTTTCTCCAACTGAACAGAGATCAGCACTAAAGAAAGCGCTTAGATTCATGGGAAAAAACTAAACCTAAATATAAAAGCAAAGGACAACAACACTAGTTTGACCACAATCACGTTCGAGTTTTGCGGCACATTTTATACATTTTACTTTTTTCTCACTATTTTACAAAGATTTCTTCTCTTCACCAAATATACATCAACTCTTTCACTGTGTTGATTTCCGATACCCAAGAATGACTCGGCGTAACTAAAACGTTTCCGTCGCTTATTTTATTAAGCCATATAATCTCATATACATCAGTTTCCTAAACGATGAAATCTCCTGGCACATTTGACCGAAATGTTGTAATCAACGCGAAACTGAAACTTGGCTAAAATTACACTAGTTTGCGAGCTTTTACTGGAATGTTTCGCTACGTATTTTCTTGCTTCGGATTCTTTGACAACACTTTAGCAAAATAGTAAGAATATTTTAATACATTTCAAGATTCATATTTTTACATTTTCGTGTTTTATTACACTTTCTTACTCAACTTGCCAAATTTTAATCTATTATAAACATCACAATACCTCACGGGTTGAAATTGTAATAACGAAAAGTATTAAAAATCATGCGTAAAGAATAAAAAAACTTTGGACTTGTTCTTCGTGCAATTTTCAATGCCGTTTGTTGCTACAATTTCAACCCGTGAGGTATTTTCAAGCCTTTGACGTCACTTTTCCCCATTCGCAACTAAAGCAGTCTTGTCTGGAACACAACGAGATCGAATTTGTAGAAACACTATTATACTGAAGTCAATACAAGAGTTCCTGTCTGGGTATTAAGTAATCTAGAGCTTTAGGCGATCACACTAGCCTGAGTAAGGTTGTCTCTGATGACGAGATAGGAATACACGGCAAACAAAGCGGCAAGAATAAGTCTTGGGAGGAAGCGCGTAGAACTTTACTTATCTTTGCAGTTTCGTCACTCGCGTGCGTGTATTGCCAAACACGGGCCTGCCTAAACAAGCACCGCCTACATAAGCCATCTCATGTGATGTTTTTATTATTTTTACAGATCATGCATGCCCTCTACTGTAGCAGGTAACCGGTTTCGTGTTGTTCATTTTTTTAAGGGGGTTTCATTGAACGTTTTCGAATGTCTATTATCTTTAAACTGCAAGCGCTTTTAGGGGAGGATTACCGCCTAAAATGAGCGTATCTTTGCCAACTAATCATTTAGATTTAGATGTTTGTTATGCAGACTTGTCAATTTAAAATGAATTTCACTAATAAAAATTTCATTACGAACGGTGAGAAATACCAAATGTTTTCCCCTTAGTTAATAATGTGCTATTCAGTCTGGATCACAGTGTGATAGAATTTTTAGAAAAAATATTTGTAGTGAAATTCAATAATAGAGTTTCTATCTGGGTATTTTAATACTAGAGTAATCAAATTTACTCTAAAGCTTTACAGCATGTGAGATCGAGGTGTGACAGACAGCAAAGAGCTCAAGGGAGCGTCCTTCCCTACTCCTTTAAAATGATGTGCTTTGGCTGATTTCACAATCCAAAATGAGACACTGTTATTTCTTGGTGCTAGAAACTGCTTTGTTTTTCTTTTGGGCAATATGGCTTTACTGCATCACTGTTGTGGCCCAAGGTTAGTAATTAACTGTTGCAAAAAAATTATCGTCGACACAGACTTCATTTTGAGCTTTGCCGAGTTTACAAATAAGAGCTGTTTAGTAAATCTTAATTCGTAATAGTTCTTTATCGTGTAATGTAACAGACAGCTCGCGTTTACATAGTTTTCAAACGCTAGGCAAGTGTAGAAAAAATAAGTACTGTACAATGTTGTAATACAACATAAAAGTACTGGAAACAGTTTATTCGTCCAATTTTAAGACAACGCCAAGTATGGTATCTAATTTTTTAAGCAAAGACGAGCTCGAAAGTCTGGTATTCTTACCAAAGTGAGCTTTGCTAAGAAAGGACATGGTAAAAGAAAATACTGTTGTAAACGTAAAACACTCCAAACATCGAATTGCATTTATAAATATTTTGTGTGGAAGCTGAGACGTGTAAAGTTGGGATAATCTTTTATCACACGACAAAATGTTCTTTATTCCACTTACAATAATAACTAGCTTGGGCAAGTTTTTTATATTCCAATGATGGAGGTTTTTCCCACTAAATTATTAATGTCCTTGGCTTTTTTTTTTGTTTTGTTATCCAGACCTTTGTCGAGAATTGGATTTCGTGGGCGTTTTTAAGAACAAAGCCTTCAACAAAAGCATCATCAGAAACGTAACCGTACAGGACGAAGAACTGTGTCAGTGGAAGTGTTTTTTGGACGACACCTGCAAATCTTACAACCTTGGACCACCTCTGGTGAGCGAAAAAGGAAAACGAGTTTGTGAACTAAGCAGCTCTCACCATGTTTTGTACCCGGACCATCTTGTGTCAAGACCTGGCTTTATTCACCGTTCATCAGTGGTAAGTTTATTAAAAAGACTGAAAGCCGTGCAAACATATTTACTTTTTATATCAGGAAAGCACTGGAATACCATAGAAAATGCTTAATTTAGTGATAATTCAGGTAATTGTTTCGAATTAAAATTTTGCAATACGAAAGACAGTTAGTTTTTAACAATTATGAATTGCTTATCGTTTGGCAGAATCCCTGTGGTGTTCCTTGTCCGGAGAAGCAATCATGTTTGTCTGTTGAAAACACAGAAAGATATTCCTGTTTGTGTCCTGATCCTGGATTCACGGGAAATACATGCAATGAAGGTTGGTGAGTTAAAAGTAGTTCCTGTTGACTCTGGCAAATGAAGGAAAGAAAGGTCCAGAGTTTGCTCGTTTCACACCTCTTGTGGAGGCGTAGCAGTGGTTGTGTTTTCAGCTGTCGATGATAAATAAGTTGTTACCCAAAATGAAGTAGGAGGCGCGGTGGCCTAGTAGTGCGCTGGACTCCGGATCGGACGGTCTGGGTTCGAGCCTTGATCGGGGTCTGCGTTGTGTTCTTGCGCAAAACACTTTAGCCTCATAGTGCCTTTCTCCGCCCAGGTGTATAAAAAGGCTATTGGCGAATTTAATCTTGGGGATGTTGGGGGTAATCCTATGACGGACTAGCATCCCATCAAGGCCGGTAGAAGTAAAAATACTCCAAGTCGCTAAATGCTAAGGAAACCAGGATAAGGCAGTAGTTTGTTAATATCAAATTTTCGTCGTTACGTACTATACGTTATTGGGGATCCCCAGTAGGGGAATAATCTGCCAGAAAAGTTTAGGTCAATTCATTTCTTTGGCGTTGTCACATCTGGTAAACCTTACGTATGGTGAACGTTTTGTAAAAGTAATTCTGCCCACAAGGATTGAAGTGTCTGAACCATCTCGGACATAATATAGAATGAGGCGTTGCGCAGGCTTACGCCGGAATTGTTGTATTCCAGGGAAAATATAGCTATTTCGGTATATCTGAAGCATTAAGCTCGTAACTTCCGAGGGAAAATGTCTCTATGCTGAAAAATGTTTCAAATGTGGTTTTAGACATAGATGAATGTGTGGCTAATACGCATGACTGTGCTGCTGAAGCCAACTGTACAAACACCCCAGGCTCATTCATTTGTACTTGCCATGACGGATACCAGGGAAACGGCACAACTTGTCAAGGTACAGAAATAAGCAAATACTTAGCCTAACACACTCATCATAATATGGATCAATTCATGGAGTTGGTCACTGTCACTAGTGTACTTCCGTTATGCAGTCGAACTAGATATTCCCAAGTGGTCCGGGATCCTTTTGAAATTTGTGGATTTTATTAGCGACGGGTTCTCCCTCTGTTAGATACTTTAAAACACACAAATTTATTTCCTTTGATACTGCTGTTATATAAAGGATATTTGATGTGCGCGCTCAATAATTCATCGTGATCATCATCATCATCATCATCATCATCATCATCATCATCATCATCATCATCGCATCCTTTATTTAAACACGATAAAATTCTAAAGCACAATGCTAGCTAATGCTTGTGGGGTCGTGTACTATATGTAATAAAAATTAAAATATAGAATGTAAATTGAAATTAGTAGCCGATATAGGAGATGAAAATTTAATCTCCTAACAATAATAAATATGTACATTGGATCATAAAAAACTATAAAAATTAATAACAATGAGTAACATTTAAATTTGTGGTAATGTCTGCGGGAAGCGACTGAACTGGGCATTAAAAGTCTTTAAATTAAGCTCCTTAACATAATTGTCCTTCTTCGCATTACGATAGAAGGCCGAAAATTTGGTGCCCGAATAATATGAAGAAACAGCGTTCCGTAAGGTGCCAATTGAATTTTTAACAAAGTACGAGTTAAATTTAGGGACAGCGATCTTATTGCTCCTTCTGAGGCTGTAAGTCACAAAAGCTTTGAGTTCATTGGAAAACTCTTCAAAAAATATCTACAAGACTCTGCCTAGAACACTAATGAAGACCACACATTTTATTAGACCGCCATTTTTAAACTGATTCATGATTTATTTACGCGAATCTGTTTATTCTTCTCTGAGCATGCTAGGCTTTTTGTATGATTTCGGGTTGCCTAAAAGGGTGCATTTTTTCTAAATATTTTCCAACAGACAAAGATGAATGCTTAACAGACGGACACGATTGTAACTCGACTGAGGCGTGTGTGAACACGATTGGTAGTTTTACGTGCTCTTGTTCTCCGGACGAAATTCAGGATGGCGACGCATGTGTTGGTAAAACTCGCTTTGTTAAAAATGACTGATAAATTAAATGCTAACGAAGAAAAGATCTCGTGTTCTAATGGTCAAATTAGCTCAACTTGTTCCCAATATTTCACATTGACAAATTTTGTTTTGGCCTATAATGGTCAGTGTCTTGAGCGTTGCACCGAGCAGTCAAGGGGTCAGGTACGGGGAGATGGAATGGATACTCCTGTTTCCTCTCTGATCCCAGTCGCGCTTCATGGTAGGGAACCTGGGATAAGCCATTAACGTTATCTGCCCGTTTGGCATGAGCCAGTACAAACTTCAAAGCACTGAAACTATATCTATTGTCCATCACTTTAGGCTTTCCTTTCCACTGGAGACTCGATGGTACGGACAGACTTCTCAAGTAAGAACTGATTTAAAATTAATTTTCACTGCTTTTGTGAAGACATTTTGCACACGCAAAAAAAATATCTTCCAAAAACATAGTACTTACATTAATTACCGTACATTACTTACAGAAGAATATTTATGATACACTACAATACTTAGAAAATACGTCACTTACAGAATACGATACATTACATTACAATAATTACAATATTGCAGTTACCCTATACGTACTTACTTAGTTATAATCGCCAGATACAAGACGTTTTGATTACTCACACAATACTGCGCTACTTACTTACAACTATGATTTACACGCGTTTTACAGTATTTGTTTTCAAGAAAAGCTAAAATTTACGTACAATCACCGCAAGAAGGTCCATGTTAGCTGAAAATGTTCTAATGAATTTTTTGCAATTATGATCTCCCTAAGTATTTGCAATTTGTCTTTTACCCGTAATAGGAAGCTCTGGAAACAAAGTTCATCTTGTTGACCATTTGTGCAGAAAATGTGATAATTTGCTTGTACAATTAAGTAATTTAGAGCCTGCCAGTGCGTTGTTTTTTCAAAAAAGCCGTACAATATTTTACTTTGATTTAAGCGTATCGTTTCGTGTGTTTTCTCGTACCACCAATTTTGAAACGTTTTCCAAAAGAAAGTCGTTATGGTCAGTATTTGCGGTTGATCTTTACAACCGCCCGTCAAACTGAATTGTAAAACATTTCACGAACTTGATTTTTCTTGCAGTTTAAGCGGGACTGCAAAATTCGATGAACAGGATGGAATAACAGTACTTTACCTGGACGGCAATCCATTGACATACGCCGAGACGCCAGCTATTCCGATTCACAGCACTGACCTGACCATCACCGTGTGGATCAAGTTGGTGTCTTTCCCTGTCACTCAATCGATGATTTACGGTGACTGGTCCAAACCTCGATCGATCAAATTTTACATTAATCCAGTTGGTCGTCTATGTGCCCGTGCAATAAGAGCGGTGGAAGGCGACGAAATTTTTAAGATTTGCGCAAGCTCAAGGTAAGTCCATTGCTGGCTCGCGCATGCCGTCATTAAAATCCTACATTCACCTTAAACACGTACCAAATTGACAAAAGTCAAAGGGTCAGCACAAATGAGGGGAAAATTCCTTGCAAGTAGTCCATGCAAAAAGTCCAATCGGAGTTTACTGTAAAGGTTTTATTGGCTGTATCCTTCTAGATGCCAGAAAATTGAAGGTTTGTAGGCTCTGATTCTTCACAAACTATTCGGAGTTATAAAACAGGTATCTCGAAGGTCTCAAAGGCTATAATCAATGTTCTCTGGTATGTAAAGGCGGTAATGTATATATCAATAAACACGCCCTTTTTCGCAAGATAAGATAAACAATAAATGGTTCATTATATGCTATGCTCTAGTTCAAAAATAGAAAAACAAGGTTCCGATTGTTCTCAATGTTCAAATGTTCACTTAGTTTTTAAGGCTCGTGTTCTGTTTCGTTAAGGCTAGTGTTCTGTTAATGTTTCTTCACATTTCCACAATAGGACTAACCGCATCCATTTGTCCCCTAGTTCACATGTAGTACGGCCTACATGTCCTAGAATGGTAGTTAAAATCTTAGACACCAGATCATGGAACTAAAAGCTGAAGTGACAGACCAATATTTAGAATCAAATATTAAATGATGAATATTTGCTTTTGTAAATTGAATTTTTCCAATATGCAAAAGAATTCATACAAACTATGACAACTTTTGTTTAAGCATAAACTTCCCATATTAATTCACAAAGAGTAGTCACTCCCCCAGTACATAAAACATGATGAAGATCTAAAAATACTTGGAAACACTTTAACTCTCATAAAGGCCTGATAAAAGAATAATAGTGCTAAATCAGTATTTCAGCGTGACTCCTTCTAGATTATTGTAGCAGCAAACAGCCACGCTACAAGTGTGTTCAGCGCAGTCGAGGCCGAAATGTCTATTGATGGCGTACATACCGGCTATAAACGATCGTTCACGATACCTCGGCTGTCTTTGGCTTGTAAAACAAGACCTTGTTCGAAAATTCGCACATACCTGATAAGAACAGTGCTATAGATTCTTGATTTCTCGAATTTTTGTGGCCGGGGAAACGAAAATTGGTTCGAGAATCGGGGTTAAAATTGAAGCGTTCAGATAAGTAAAGTAAATCCAAGGAAAACGACCACTGGTTTAAGTTATCTTAAGATTCCAGAAACGGTGGACTCTTTAAATCGGGATTCTACTGCATTGCTAATCGTGCACCACTCGAGATGGCCGACGACATATTTATTTCGCTCGCCCACCTTTCCACTGGAACTTAGTCCTTTCGCGGCCAAGTCAATGTTTTGGTCGAGCCTCTAAGCCAATCAAATGACAGGAAACTACATATCCAGAACTAGTCATGCGCCGAACTGGCCTATGATAAGTCCGCTCTACTTCACCTATTGGTACATGTTGATGGAACGTCAATGTTGAGTTTAATATCTGTAAGTTATTCAGTGTTTAAAAAAGGGTTCATATTTTTTTTCATCTAAGGTAACGTTCTCTTTTGCAGTTTGATCGAAACAGGTAAATGGATTCACGTAGCGATGACTTGGAAACGCGGGATCAATAGCGAAGTTAAAATGTTCCAAAACGGAAACAAGATATTTGAAGATACTGTCACTGTAAATCCAATTCAAGATCTGCAAAATTCGGGGCGTTCAGTTTACGACATTGGAAAGGTCCTGACGCAGGGCACTGAAGAGACAGCCCACGCATACCTAAGCGACCTCGTGGCCTTCAATCGCGAGCTACCAGAACATGAACTAAAAGAGGAGTGGGTTCACAATCACACACTTTACAAGTTTATCTAATTGCTGAAACGAAGTTTCCTCAGTCGAATCGTCTCCCTTCGCCCCATCGCCCCACTTCGCGCGCTTTCTTTTCACCTCTCTCCATTCCCCAGCCCACGCCAAAAAAAAAAACAACAACAACAACAAAGAAAGAGGCCTCTGCCTCATTCTCATCCCCACAGCTCTTTTCGTTACTCTTGGCCGGAGTGGGCCTTGGCACGAGAAACGAAGGGCTCTGGGGACATGGGATTTTTGAATTAATTCAATTTTTTTTTGATTGACTGTGAAACAAAGAAATCTTGAGCGGAAGTAAAAAGCGTCATGACTCTCCCATACAGGATATACACATGAAGACCGGAAGTCCCAGAATCTGAGACTGGATAAGAGCCCTTCGTTTCTCGTGCCAAGGCTAAGAAAAGCGAAAAGGGTTATGGGGACGAGAATGCATCTGCCTCTGCCTTCTTGCAAATTTTGCGAAAATGCGTTTCGAAGTTAAGAGTTGGGTCAAGATGCACGCTGAGGTACTTTAAAATTGTTGTTGATGGAAGAACCATAAACTGAGAGCTTAATTTAATTCCCATGAAACAGATTTTAAGCGTTTACCGGTACCAAACAGCATCACCTCAGTTTTTCCCTTCTTGAGATTAAACATATAAGATTTCGTTCCCCAAGCAGGAATGTCGGCAGAAAACGAGGTTTTAACGAGCGTTGCCGACAGGAAATACGATACTTCACGAGTAGAATCTATCCCAAGCCCAATACATAAAATACAAAAAAGGATATTACGAGCAGAAGTCTATCCAAGCCTGATACATACAATACAAACAATGGGTCGGAAGCTTGGGAACTATACATAAATGTGCACGCAAAGGAAAGATTGTTCAAAGAACTGTTTATTTGACTCACTGCCTCAGTTCTGTAAAAATGTTATCTTTAATTACACATAACTCGACAATGAGGTAAAACCTTACACTTTCGATAATAAGACCTCCCCACTCCCTGAACGAAAGGGGCTTCCAGAAAATCAAATACTAATAATAATAGAAGCTCGAATACAAGCCCATTTTCCGGACTAAAGGGCCCCTACCGTATCAATTGTTTTGTGTTTCATATCGTTATGTTTGAAGCGCTTCACGTTGTTCTTGTATGCACCTAACCTATAAACCCAAATATTTTTGAAACGAAAAATACCTCCGTCGGAAAATAACTTAACAAAAAGGTCTTTGGATCAAATAGTCCAGGGCTTATTACTAAAGTCTTAAGGGATCTGTTTCTGAAATATCTAACAATGCTACAGTCAAACAGTGCTCTGTAACCCCTAACACACAGTCTTTTGGCTACTGGCTTGACAGTGGCATATTCACTTCACCAGGCTACTAGGGCTGAAGAAGAACTTTGCCAGTAGTCTTCCTTCCCTCCAACATATCATGGGCCTTTTTCACGTCAGCCAGAGGGACCACTGTAATTCCTCCACTAAATTTGAGTTTTCCTTCAACCAACCAAGTAAATAACTCTTTAGCCCGCCGGTTGTATTCCGTCGGGTCCTCCACAAAGTGCAGGAAGACACCAAATGTCACGTAAAACGACCCTTTGCCCAAAACGCTAACATCAAACGGATCTGCAGGGCCCGAGGCAGCGCCAAACGACACAAGCGTCCCTCTTCGCGCAAGGCAATCAAAATCTGAAAGTAAATGAAAGAGAAACAACTCGATAACTTGTTTAATCAATGCTTCATTTGTTATCGCTGCACATCTGCATGTTATCTCGTTATGATCCGCGTTTTCAAAGTAAAAAAGACCGAAACGAGATTACTGCGAATAAAGACCTAGCACACCAATCAGCAAATTAAACAAAGATTTGGCTGATATATAAAATTTGAGATGGATAGTTTGACTTTTTCAGCAGGCGTGCACTCATTTTTCAGTTTTTCATACATTTGAAAAACCGACAATTGCAATTTACTGCAATCATTTGTTATCTGATTCCCATACAAACGTCGCATACTGCTCTACTTTTTATAAACATTTTAAAAGGTGAGAAAAACGTGAACGATGTAGATGTATTGCCCATGCAGTCTATGGGTATAAGCCTCCGTAGCAGCATTATTGTGTAGTGGGAAGGGCTTCACAGACTAATGACTAAAAATTTACTTACTTTTAAGGAATGTCGTTTTTCCGACACCATCATAAATAGCATTTACTCCTTTGCCATCCGTGATCCTGTTAACTTCTTCAACAAAATCTTTCTGTGAGTAAAGGATGACCTCATCTGCTCCAGCATCCCTCGCTTTTGCTGCTTTGGCCTCGGTGCTGGTTGTTCCAATTACAAACGCTCCTGTAAGGTGCAAAACATTGCTGGTTAGCTGGCTTTAATCAGAAGTAAAATTATATTGCCACTTCAGAAGAATTACATCCGGGAATTCCTTACTGATGACGTTGCTGTCTCTGACTGGTTGTTGGTCCATTAGGTTTTTGTGTCCCAGCTATCAACCAATCAGAGATGGCAATTAAATGAACTTCATCACTATCATCACTACCACGTCATCTCTCTCATGGAGAATGAACATGCGACGGACCACTCTGAAAAAAAAAATAGCCTGCGAATACAGCCACCTCTGTTCCCTCCTGACGTCAGAGTGGCAGAAGCGAGGAGAAGTGGCTGGGGTCATTGTGTTGTGTTCTCCGGCACAGTGCCTCATGTCCATCTAGCGCTGGGTTGTTTGAAAGCCAATTAACATTAGTATATACACACTCAGTGATCTTGGCTATTCCAGCAATCTGATTGGTTCGCTATCTCGGGCTAATGCCGCATTATTCACTCGCTACCGAGTGGATAATGCATTATCCCATAAAACAAAACAAAATGGCCGGCGTAAACTCGCGTTTCGCTAGCGTTTCAGAATCAAAAATAGTGCAAATAGAAGACGACAGCGAGCCAGAAAACACCAAGAAGGCAACGAACTCTGGCCTAAAAGTTTTTAAAGATAAGTGAAGAAGTCATGTTTTGCAAACAAGTGTTTTTCAGTTTGTTTATCGAGATAATTTAATACTGTGATCAATTCGACCTATCGCTAAATAGGCAGCAATTAATCTTCACGACTACAATTTGTCTCATTACGAGTATTTTTGTAGACTGGTTTCCCTGACAGAACGAATTTCTCACCGAAATCGGGGAAATAGAAAAAGAAGAATTGAAGTTTTATATCTCCGCAAGAAAACAAGAGAGGTCATATTACAACAAGGTAAACACTCACCTCAATTCGAGCCGCCATTGACAGGCACCTTCGAAACGAGCCAAACAACAAGCCTTTCTCGATAACTTCGAAAACTTTGTTTGATCAGTTATCGATTTCCAAGCAGACTTTCGATTAAAGTTGCCGATTTGAACTGTGTAAAAGGACCATTTTGACGAGGATTTTATCGAAGATTGTGTATTTCCATGTTAAAAGAATCTGTAAATAGTTTTGTACGTGTTTCACGCATGAATTGAGACGTCAAATTAGACGTCAATAAAATTGCCTTTCATAGGTTTCCTTTTGAAAATGTCTAGATTGGTTGAGGTCACACTAGTGCTTTTTTTACTATAGTAAAGTTAAGTTTACTATAGTTAAGCCAATTTGTAATGTGACCGGCTTTTTTCAGTTTACTATGGTAAATGTAATCGTAGTCTGTCGCGATAGCAACGGCGGCAGGATGAAAGCGAAGTTAACTATAGTAAAACGACCTGAAAAGGCATGGTTTATCGTGCGTTTATCTAAACTTTGTTTATTTAAGGGGGGTCCTTCTTAACTACTAAGTTGTTGCTAAGGAAGGTATCTAACCGCCATATTTTGGAAACTTGACCTGCTACGGATAAGCTTTTTTCGCAACTTTGTTCAATTGAAGAGTCCTTCAAGAGTTTCAATTCACGGCCATATTTGACAAGTGGCGTGGCCAGAATAGAAAAAACCCTAAAACTGAAAGGGCATATAAAACTGAAAGTTAAAATCAGTGCAGAATGTCCACATGCTTAATGCTTCGTATGGGTTTTACAAAATTTGCATTATTGTAAAAGTTATGACATAATAAACAGCCGTATTTTCAGACTTTCTTCAGTAGCGCTTTTTTCTTTCTTGTAAACGGTAATCCCATACGTAGGATTATAAAGAAGGCTATGTTATCTCCGATTCTTTAAAAAATTCAGAACTCTTCCTTTTTTCCTCCAAGTTTTAGGGATTTTAAATTCTAATGCGCGGTTTAGGACTGGCACTAGTTATGCAGGCGCAATGTCAATATTTCAAGCAGGTATTTCCTGCCCCACAAAATTTACCATTTAGCGTTACAAAACGGCCCAAAATGGCTTGGCACTAAAACTGGTCTTCAGGAATTCCCTAGCAACTGCTCTAGATCTGTAGTTAAGAAGGACCCCCCTTAAGTAATGGACTGTCTAACGGTTGACATGAAAGGTATCAAAGCTCCGGAACCGTGAAATGGTGTCTGTTTTGAGATCAATTCGTGTGTATATACTAAAACAATTATTCTTTTCAATCTCAGTGAATAGCGGCAGAATATTTACCTCGCCGCTACGCGGCTCGGTAAATATTCTGCCACTATTCACCTCGATTTCAAAGAATAATTGTTAACTAACCCATGGCCAGGATTAAATGTTTATCGAGGATTCAGTTTCTCTTATATAAAAGTGTTTAAAATGCTTAATGTTTTTGTTTGGAGAATGAGGTTAGCAGACGTCATGAATGGAAGACAGGAAATATATACAGAATACTTCACTGAAAAGCTAAAAAATCTAAAATCAATATCCATTCTAATCCTGGGTTAGCTTATTTGTGCTTTGAACAACCCGGCTGAGGTGTATATATAATAGTTATGCAATGCTTCCGAGTGGTATACTATGGAATATCCCATGAGCCATATTCTTCTAAAGACTTGTGTGTATACCAAGAAAATACAAGTGAAAGGTGGGATATCCATGGCATACCATGAGAAAGTGATGCATAACTATTTCTTACCAATTGCCATAGAAAATATACTTACTTAATATCACAGGGAATAAAATCCCAGCACATGATAGGAAGGTTGGGTTTAATACTGTCCAATATATAACAACAGCTTTCCGGTATTCCAATTGGCTGTATTTTCTATGGCATGGTATAAAAATGGGTACTCAGTGAATTTAATGCTGATGGGAGGAGTTACAAATGATGGGCTAGCATCTGATCCAGGGTCAGTGGAGTACAGATACTCCTGGTTACTTCATGCTACTGAAACATGGATTATCACTGGCCTGATGGGCCAGTAAGCCCAGATGCAGACTCTTTTGTGTACCTGCATTCTTTGCAATCTGAATGATCAGGTTTCCCACTCCACCTGCCGCAGCGTGGACCAAAATTTTGTCTCCAGCTTTGATTGGGTAAGAAGAACAAGCAAAGGAATGCGCAGTGAATCCCTGCCACAGGGTGCTGGCTGCTTGCTCCATGGTGAGCTGGTCAGGCACTTTGACAGCACGATCAGCGGCTACTTTACTATACTGCGCATAAGCATCTAAGAAAAAAAAAGTTTGGTGTTATGAGTAGATGATATTTTCAAGGCATGGATTGTTATATTGTGGAAATATGAGAAGGGAGCTGCATGGAAATCCAGTGTACAAACTGTGTAAGTCTGAAGGTCATCTACAAAGTCATCTACTAAGTTTCAGAGGATGTTTAGCAATATTATTGGATAATTAAATTCCTGAGAATGTGGGGAGTTGTAACGTAACACTACAAGCCAACTGCAAGCCTGAGTCAACCTCGAGTCACCAATCAACCTTGAGTCAAGTCAGAAATGTTTTTCTTTGTAGGAAAAGAAAATATAGAACTGTTACATGGTAACAGACAAAAAATTTTGCTTTCATGACTTTGCCAGTTTGAATTTCATTTTCGCTTTTCATAGCAAGGCATAATTCCCTTGTTTCATGACTTTTAACCCTAGCCTTTGTATCGGCTGTGAAGATTTGCCTGTTAGGATCCCGTGTCCATTTCATTATAAAGTTTTCAATAGATTCATGATTTTTTCCTACAATATATATTCAAATATTTTCTCCTACCAAAAAAAATAACATTTTTGGCTTGACTCAAGATTTCCTTGTGAGTCAAGGTTGACTCGGGCTCCGAGGTGGCTCGTGTAATGCTTAACAGCAAAAAAAGAGGATAACATAATTCTCTAAAATACAAAAGTATCAGTTTTCCAGCCTTATAATGTTAAATTATGTACTTATTTGGTCGTAAAAAGTGATTTGCATCTTAAATTAAACACATTTTCAGTAAAAACAGTGATTCGCATCTTAAATTAAACACTTTAAGTACATGTAAAAACAAATGAAAAACGGTAACTCGACTCAAACTCAACTCAACCCCTAACTCGGTCATTATCTTATCTCTTAAAAGTTATTTTGGGGGGAAGTAACAGCTTCAAATCCCCAGTGGTTTGGATATCTGGAATTGGATTGATTTCTTTCAAATGAATGCAGGGAATTTCATTCAGCAATAATGTTCTCTTGCCAGGTGTTCAAAGTGGTGTGTCTTTAGTAACATAGCCTTGAAAATGCTACGTTTACCACTTTAAGGGTGAATATAGTGTCCTCAAGAGAGCTTCTCAACCAATCAGAATGCCCGATTCTTGTATTCACCTTTGTAAATTATACTAAAGATATACAAAGATTATATAGTTCTGATTGTTTCAATGAAAGAAATACCGTTTTCCTTACTTGAGCCTATAAAGGCAAAAGCCACTCTGTCACCAACTGATAGGCCCTGGACACTAGAACCCAGTTTTTCCACTGTTCCAGCTCCTTCGAATCCCAGAATTCCTCCAGGTTGCACTATTTTCATGATTCCTGTTCTGACGTTTGCATCAATGAAGTTAAGACCAGCATATTGATTTTTAACCAAGACCTGTAATTATGCATACATATCAAAAGAACAGAACAATTTTCCTGCTTGGTTTGACTTGCAAAATTTGTAGATTTTGTAACTGTGTTACCATTATTACAGTGAAACAAACTCAACCAGGGCCACCCACTGTGTTTTAGCCAATTACACTCACAACAAAAGAATTCAAGTTTGTTCATCAGCAGCTAAATTTGCCCCTTGCTGATTGGTCCGCTGATGAAGGAAGCCCAATTCGTTTGTTCTGAACTTGTCATGTGATTGGCTAAAAGAAACCTTGGGTGGCCTGGTTGAGCTTGTTTCACTGTAAGTGTGAGAAGTGCATCCCCATTTTTTCTTACATAAATTTTGAGTAAAAAGGTGTGGCTTATACATGGACTTTCATGGTCCATCCCAATAAGCCTGCACCATGTATCAGTCAACTACTGAACTCCTCTCTTCCATGCACGGCGACATTTGACATGTAGTTAGCTCCATAAAGTGGCTAACTTGTCACTAAACTTTGCCAACTAGGTCAGGCATTTGTCCATCAAAGAAACGTCAGTCAGTGGTCTCAAGCTAACAGATTTTGCAATTCATTCACAACTAAATGTTCACGGAAGAACCATTGTATGCAATTCTCTGTTTTTGTTGCACTATCCTTCTACCTTTATTGGACAACATTTTACGTTTAAGTTTGTTTTCAGAAGAGGTAGGGTGAGTGGTGTTCTTGATTTGAATGATACACAAATTCTCTACCAGACTTGTTGATTATTGGCTGCTGAAGAAAAAAAAATGTTAGGTAGGGACTGCTCTTGGGATGAAGGAAAAGGGAAAATAAGGTTAATTATTTGCAGTTAACAGAAGATCAAACTTGGGCGTCAACTGACCCAGCGGTGCAATCGGAAAAATCCCCCATTTTGAAAATGGAGCCGAAACGTACCATGGGCAGAGTCTGTATGTGAATTTGATTTCTATCTTGCATAATTTACGCCAAATTCAATTTCTACCGTCGTCGTTGTGAATGAAAAACTAAATGAAACCCTTGAGCAATGTAGCCAAAGTAGAAGACTCGTAATCGCATTATTAGTTTTTCATAATTTTTTTCTGCAAGACGGCGCCGATCCGCCGATTTATATGTCTATTCGGGAAGGATTTACAGACGACAAATGCTTTGAATGAATGGCAAACTTAAAATTCAAGTGTGATCAGAAAACATTACCTACATGATATCTTACGTTTACAATTCATAAATAAGACAGAAATTCAATTTCACGAAAGCTATTCGATATTGTAATCGCCGACACTCCCTATACAAACACGTACTGGAATACAGTTTTCACGCTCCGCTTGCCCAATTTTCACAATTCAAATGGCGGATTTTACCGCGAAAAGGTGTATCTTTCCTTTTTAACCCTGAAAAGTCAAAAGAAAGTCGGCTAGACTGGCAAGCATTTGCCTATTAATTGCGCTATTCTCACATGTTTTAGGGGACAATGGCTTCTCAAAATCATTCATAATTCACGCACCTCGTTTGGTCCTGGTTCAGGAATAGGAGCATCTTCATAACTAAGCTTGCTCGAGTCACCATACTCGTGTATTTTAACTGCTTTCATGGACATGTTTGCAAGCAAGGTCAAGCGAAGTCCTGCTACTTGTTTTACGGGAGAGAAAAGAACGCGTCTGATGTAGACCGACATCGATTTGTATTTTTAGTGGCCACCGCACGCAATATTGCGTGACAGTCCAAACGCAAAACACGCTGGGTAATATTTTAGTCACGCGATGCGGTGACTCTAGCGCTGCACTGTGCGGTGACTCAAGCGGCTGTGTAAACCTGTGTAAACTGTGTCAGCGACTGTGGCAGCCACTTTGTTTATCATTTCATTTTCAAATATGATGCGTTGAATATCTTAACCAGTTTTACTGGTTCTTTTTTGTCTTGCGTGATCAACAAGCAAGGCACACCCTGCGTGTGGAAAAAAGCTTTATGCTGAACGCGTTGGCCTTCGAATAGCAGGAATAGCGCTCGATGGCCTGGAATACTGGAAAATTTGGCTCCGTATTCGCATGATTGCACTAGAAAGAAAGAAATTGCGATCGATAGATGTTATCAGGTGAATCGAGGATAATTACCACGAGAGTTTAATTGCAGGTGTACTCAAATCGTTGCAGGTTGATGGTTCTAGCGAGACGGTAGTGTTTTGACACATGAAGGAATATGTTGTTATGAACTCGACATTGAAAAATATTCTCCAAAAGACAAGTTTATACCTTTGCGATTGATGGTTTGCAAAACCTATCTCAAGAAATTTAAATGATAAAGTAATCACGGCCATGTTGCCATGGTTGCTGTAGCTCACATTTATAAATAACCTAATTATCATGTGATCAGATAGATAGATTTTTTTTTTGCATGTTGTCCACCAGCAATTGTGGGGTGTTGTCACTTACAAATTAAATGATATGTTTTGCTAGTACAAATTATTATTGTACCAGTAAACTACATAACTAGGGCAGTTATCCTACCCAATCTTGCGGCATATTGTCTAATGCTTTGTCCCACGCTCGTGAATATTTTATCCTTCACATTTCACTACCGAGCTTATTTCCTGGGGTATAAGCCCATTTTAGGAACACGATCCCTGCTGTAAAATTTGTTATTTCTTTCATCTCGTTATGTTCAAGCGTTTTAGCCGGTGCTCTTGTATGTTCCTAACCTTTCCCCAGAAACCTTTCCCCAGAGACCTTTCCCTTTCAAATATTGCTGGCCTGCAACTGTCACGGCAGCCATGCTGGCTGGGGGACATGAAAAAAGCGTTTTCCTCCGCTGGGAACTAAACTTTTTTGTCATGCAAATTCTGCGAGAAAGTTTTTTATATTGTTTTGACCACCAACATGGCCGCCTTGTCACGTGGTTTGCACGTCATCAATACCTGTACACCCAAAAATTTTTGAAACGCAAAATACCTTTAGTTCTCTAGCCTACGAATACAGCCGCCTCTCATCGCTCCCGGCCGGTTTGGCATCTGCACGTAGTAGCGGGAGAGAGTGAGAGGCGGCTGTATTCGTAGGCTATTAGTTCTCTTCCCTCGCAAAAATCTAACAACTAGTGTAGCACAAGAATATGAAATTGCTGCGGCTTAGTAGTTTTGGTCTATTTTGTATTTTCTAAAAAGGTTGCACATTATACGCGGCAAATATAAAGAGGGTTAAAGTTTATAGTAGCTTACAAAAAACGTTCTACCATCTAGCGAGAAAAACTCAAATTAAACAATAAACAAGTTACACTGCATTTTCTGATAGTTTCGTTGCTTTGTACTTCTGCAGCAGCGAATTTCACACTTCGGCGGCTTTGACAGGCTTTCATGTACAGTCGACTCCCGATAACTCGAACCTTCAAGGAAAATTGAAAAAGGTTCGAGTTATCGGGAGCTGAAAACAAGTGACCGGAAATAACGAAAAAACGGTGTTAAATGTTTTTCCAGTCGTGCAGTGTACAGTTTAGTCAAATTAAATTACAGAATAGAGAAGTCGAGTGAAAATAAAACATCTCTAAATTACTGTATCTGAATCGGAACGTAACGTTATGTGAAAAATATAACAAAAAAGATATTTCCTACTGTTCTGTAGTGGTGACTGGTACGTTTTGTGTAATGCAAAAGAACCGAAAAAGTTGTTTCGGACTACAATGCACTGTTCATTTTGACTCATCACGTTAAAATTATATAGAAAATGACCTGAAGGAAACCAAAATTGCTTCGAGTTAGCGGGAGGCTCGAATTATTGAGGGTTCGAGTTGCCGAGGGTAAAACTACAGTAAATGTATGACGGAAATCCAGGGGAAATCGATTTTGATTCGAGTTAGCGCGAGGTTCGAGTAAGCGAGGGTTCGAGTTATCGGAGTTCACTGTACTAAATTTCTACAAGCTTTTTGAGAACTTGAACCATACGGGCTTTCAGGTATTCGCTGCACAATAAACTCTACAAGTATATTCTTTTCTGTGCTTTCTAATAGTATTGTGGTTTGATTCTTGTGCAGCAGCTGTCATATGCTTCTTGCTTGATTTCGCACTGGATTAACCCCTCGGTGGTGTATTCACATTGAAATTCGGGCCTGTGTTTTTGCTGAAAGCGAGGCTCCACCACAGCAACAACGAGCAGGCTCGATTACCAAAAAGCTAGCAACGACGACAAAATCTTTATTTTGCATACATTAACTGCTACCTTGTTCTCACTTAAATAAAATCGTGAAATTTAATACATACACCTTATTCGATGGTTTAGTACAGTGTAACCCCGCCTTATGGCCACCTCGTTAATACGGCCACCTCGTTATTACGGCCACTTTATTTTGCCCCGGCGAAACGCCCATACATTTTCTTATAATAAAACCCCGTTAATGCGGCCACCCCGTTAATACGGCCAACGGCCACATTGTGAAATCCCAAACTATACAATTCTTTACAATTTTACCTCGCTAATACGGCCACTCGAACCAAATACCCATTAATAATTGACCAAACAAAACAAATTCAGTGCTTGAGAAACAATATTAAATGATAATATTTTATTCAAAACGCCTGCTTAGCGAAATTACTAAGCGTGTAGTAAAAAGAGAATAAATAAAAAGTTTTTAACACGGCTTGCTTTTTTCTTGCGACTTTCTTCTTGCTCTTTGGATCTCTTTGAGCTTTTCTCCTCTTTGTGAACATCTCTTACAGAAAGGTTGTTCTCAAGGTCCAATAGATTCGTTAGCATTTTGATGTGGCTCTGTTTAGAAATGCAATTGTGATATGTATCTGTCAAGACGTCACTTGAAGTAGACCAGTCATGAAATTTGACCCTACCCCGTTAATACGGCCAAATTTTCATGGCCCGTTGGTGGCCGTATTAACGGGGTTCCACGGTATATAATACGCGCGGATATTTTGCGAGTTGCGTAGTATTTTTCCGAGCCCCGAAGGGGCGAGGAAAAATACGAGCAATGAGCAAAATGTCCGCTAGTATTATATGTTATCATTCCACTAAAAAATGAAGCTTAGTTCGGCTATTTTGTCGCTTCGCTTTCAGTCCGTATTTTTGCCCTGTTCTACAGTGTAATAACGTGGCATATTTTGCGCGTTCTTTTGCCCTAATATGGTAAAATGGCGCAATAGTGGAATAACAATGTATAATATCAATAAAATAATGAAGTTCATTACTGTTTTTTTTTTTCAACATATCTCAGCTTCATGTTTAGAAGCTTTTTGCTTTTTTGCCCATCAGTTATCTGCCCGCTGTAGCGCTGTCGGATCTGTCCTCTGCCGCTAAGTTCTGCTTTGTTATAATTAGCTTGTTTTGTTTCATATTTACGATGGCGATCAAAATTATCAATCATGTTGTTACAGTTCTGAGGTCAAAGCTTCATATTGAAGAATAGAAAAAACCGCGAAATTTAGTACACTCCAATTCTATCTTCCTCTCAAAATCGCGAAATATGGCTCTGGATTTGTCGGGAAATTTAGTGAGAATGAGGTACAGTGGAACCTCGATTTAACGAACCTCTATTTAACGAAGTCCTCGGTTTAACGAACGATTTTCATCAGCCCGGCCAAAATTACAGTAAAATGTATGGAACAGAACCTCGATATAACGAAATCCTCGTTATAACGAACACAGTCCAGAAGCACCAACGTAAAATATACCTCGATATAAATGTCAACACTTGGCACCTCGTTAAATCGAGGTTCCACTGTACTCGCTCGCTCGCTCCGCAGCAAAAACGTCTTTGGAACAAACAGCAGTTCAGGGATTATATTAGTAGAGTTTAAAGGGGTACGTCTTTGAAATATCTAACAATGCCACAGTCAAACAGTACAATGTGCTCTGTATCCCCTATCGGCTACTGGCTTGACAGCGGCATATCCACTCCACCCCAAAATTAAGGTTGGAGAAGAACTTTGCCAGTGGTCTTCCTTCCCTCCAACATATCATGGGCCTTTTTCACGTCAGCCAGAGGGACCACTGTAATTCCTCCAGTAAATTTGAGTTTTCCTTCAACCAACCAAGTAAACAGCTCTTTAGCTCTCCGGCTGTATTCTGCTGCGTCCTCTACAAAGTGGAAGTTGACACCATATGTCACGTAAAAGGACCCTTTCGCCAGAATGCTAACATCAAACGGATCTGCGGGGCCAGAGGCAGCGCCAAACGACACAACCGTCCCTCTTCGCGCAAGGCAATCAAAATCTGAAAGTAAACGGAAAATCATGACTTCCTTTGAGGTCGTTTGTCTTTTATTTCGTCATGCGCTTTCACAGAAAAAAAGAAAAGAAAAGAAAAAAGACCGAAACAAGAGATTGTTGTCAATCGTTTTTACGCCAACCACAAGATTGGCTATTACACATGCAAAAGAGATTTCACACCAAATCAGCAAATTAGATAGTTTGTAGAAGAACAATCTTTGCTAGAAAAGATTTGGATGATAAACTTTGAGAGGAGTAGTTTGGCTAGCACGCGAACACTCGCGTTTCAGTTTGTCGTACATTAAATATGAAATACCAACAATCAAATTTTACTGCAATCTGATTTGTCATCCGATTCTCATACAAACATTGTATTTGCACAACGTTTTTAAAACATTATTAAAAGGGGAAAAATGGTGAACTGATCTACAGGTATTGTACATGCAGTCCATGAGCACTGGCCTGTGTAGCAGCAGTATTGACTGTTGCGGGAAGGGCTTCGCAGGCTAATGACTATTTGCTTACTTTTAAGGAATGTCGTTTTTCCGACACCATCATAAATAGCATTTACTCCTTTGCCCTCCGTGATCCTGTTAACTTCTTCAACAAAATCTTTCTGTGAGTAAAGGATGACCTCATCTGCTCCAGCCTCCCTCGCTTTTGCTGCTTTGGCCTCGGTGCTGGTTGTTCCAATCACAAATGCTCCTGTAAGGTGCGAAACATTACTGGTTAGCTGGCTTCAATCAGAACTAAAATTATATTGCCATTTGCGAGAATTCAATGGTGATGACGAAGCATGACATCGACGCGTGCAGTGTCTGATTGGTTGTTTCTCGGCAACCTCGTTCCCAGGGTAATTTTCGCCCCGACTATCAGCCAATCAGAGATGACAAATGAAACTTTGCAGGGTCGACGTAATGGCATTCTTCGACTCGAACCCAGGCGCCAACCTCGTGCGATGGGCCACTCTCAGGATCAGGAAAAAAAATTATTCACACAACTGTCGAACCGTTGAACCATTGACATGCAAACTGCAAAGATGGTATGGAAAAGAAGCATACAAAAGAATCATTTCTAGTCATATGTGCACCTTATTGAAATAACGTTATCATTTTAAAAAGAAAACTGAAAAAAAGCTAAATACGAATTAGTTAGCTTAATCATCAAGGCTAGCAGCGATGTACAGGAAAGGGTTTATATCTGTAGAAATATTTATCGTGCTATATAAGCTTAAGTCACAGGGTTGGAAATAAGCGCTCGCCCACTCGCCCAGGCGAGTGTCGAAATTGTCGGGCGAGACAATTACGGATCAGTCGCCCGGTTTGGCGAGTACGATTTTCATATCCAGAATATTATATTCAAAATAAGCGTAACTTTCTGCTTTCCACGTTAAATAATCTACACTGTCCACAAGCCACTGGTCGCTTATACTCCTAGTCGCTTCATGCTACTGAAACCGGGATTGGCTCAAGACTGATGGGCCACTTGACTTGATCGTAGACTCTTTTGTGTACCTGCATTCTTTGCAATCTGAATGATCAGGTTTCCCACTCCACCTGCCGCAGCGTGAACCAAAATTTTGTCTCCAGCTTTGATTTGGTAAGAAGAACAAGCAAAGGAATGCGCAGTGAATCCCTGCCACAGGGTGCTGGCTGCTTGCTCCATGGTGAGCTGGTCAGGCACTTTGACAGTACGATCAGCGGCTACTTTACTATACTGGGCATAAGCATCTAAGAAAAAAAAGTTTGGTGTTGTGAGTAGATGTTATTTTGAAGGCATGGGTTGTGATCTTGTTGAATGAGAAAGGAGCTAGAAATCCAATATAATTATAACTTACATTTAGAAAGTTAGCCGTGCACATTGGAAATCCACAAATCTGATTGGTTCCTTCATTGCTTTTTTTTTTGCTAATAGAGCATGATCATGCATGCATTGCTCTTTAAAGGGCCATTTTGCTCTTGATTTTTGGCTCAAAAGTAGGTTTTGGACTGCAATCCTTCAGAGTAACTCGGCTGCACTTTGTCAACTTATATTTGACTAATAGTCTAATTGTTACAGTGAAATGAACTCAACCGTGGCCACCCAACGGTTTTTAGCAATTACAAGACATGTTCAGAACAAAAGCATTGGACTTCCTTTATCAGTAGACCAATCACAGTTCATTTCACTGTAAATTGATTTCAAGGTATTAGAATCGTACATGTTGGTCTCAGCAGAAGTGAAAAGGGCATAAAAATGAATGACCTGAGGAAATTGAAGAGTTGGGATCATGACTGCAGACATGGGAATAAGGGTATAATTTAAATTATCAGATCATGACAGGGGGTGGGGGGGGGGGATACAAAGTGTAATAATGGTCATTTTCAGAAATATTTTCTGAATAAGGAGGGGGGCATTGGGGCCTAGTATAAGCCACAAAACCGCCCAAAAACATCATCCATTTTGATCAAAACAGAAAACCGCACATGGCAATTCCCAAACCTTAACCCATTGCATGTGGTGAATTTTGAAAAAAGGTGTTTTAGACATTTTTTTACTTTTCTGATCAGTTATGAGCTATAGCCAGACGAGCAGCGTTGAGGACCTTGATGAACTGTTGTGTTGGAAGAAGAATCTTTCCTCCCATGTGACCACACTTCTTCTCTGATGCAAGTTGGTCTTCAAAATGGACGCCTGCTGCTCAGCATCAAGAGGTTCCTTTGCAGCAGATTCTTTCCGGTTGGTGGTGGTTGGAGTATGTAATTGAGGCATAATTGCTACAGAGAAACAGTTCACCAAGACCACATTGATTACCAAATCCAAAAATTTGCTAATATATTTGCCGAAAACCGAAAAATCAAATGCTAATAAAAGGAAAACCCGCAAACCCCAAGAGATGCGATAACTGAGAAACTGCAGTTTTACGGTACGAAAACCAAAAAAACCGATCTAACAACTGTCAAAACCACAGAACCGAAAATCCCAATGCCCCCTCAGTAACAGCTTATCAAGTCTATATACTTTAAATGACCATGCAACAGGTTGCTGTTATCACACGAGCTCAGCAAAGCATATATTAAGCTGACTGCCCTTTGCTGTGATCTCAATGACAGAAATATTCCTTACTTGAGCCAATAAAGCCAAAAGCCACTCTGTCACCAACTGATAGGCCCTGGACACTAGAACCCAGTTTTTCCACTGTTCCAGCTCCTTCGAATCCCAGAATTCCTCCAGGTTGCACTATTTTCATGATTCCTCTCCTGACGTATGTATCGATGAAGTTTAGACCGGCATACTGATTTTTTACCAGGATCTGTTAATAACATACATTGTCAAAAGAATAAAATTCTTTGCTTTGAACAGTCAAATACAGGAGTGCCCAATTTCTTCCTCACCAGGCATACCCTGGCATTTGACTTGTAGTTAGCTCCATATATATACCCGTGGGGGGGGGGGGGGGGGGGGGAGGGGCACTTTTATGTGCCTCTGTGAAGGGTATGGTTTGTTAGGCAGTTTTGTCTGGGATAGGGTGTAAAATCAGAAAGTTTTGGTCTAGAATAGGGTACCCATCGTGGCAACGTTGTTGACAGATGGTTTTCCATTAAACATTAAACACTTATAGTGCTAGTCAGTTCTAAAAGATAGCAAATCTGGGATAGGGTAGGGATTATTAGTGTCTTAGTCTAGTATGGGGTTGCAAAATTAGCTGAACATGGTCTGGTATAGGGTAAAGGTTTAGAGTCCCAGCAGCACACCCCTACCCAAAAACACACAGAGTGCCCCCGGGCATATATAGTAGGGAATTTGATGCAAAACTTAGCTTACCAGGTCAGGCATTTGACCATCAAAGAAATGTCAGTCATTGAACAGTCTCGGGTTAAAGGATATTTCATAACTAAAATTAAATTCACATTGTGTGGGTGCAGTAAATTCCATTCCCACCCCATGGCTGATCATTGGATATTCTGAGGGGAGGGGGCTCTTAGAAGGGCTTGTACTAAAATCCGAAACAACGAGATGAAACAACCGAAATGAGCGAAACAACCGACCAAAACGAAACCACCGAAACAACAGAAACGGCCCGAAACGAGCAAAATGAAACAAAAACACCAAAACAAGGAAAGCCATTACTTTTATTGAGAGCTAACCGTAAACAGGCTAACCTGGGCGTCATTCAGGCTAACCTGAGTGATATTCAGGCTAACCAGAGTGCAAAGTACACTCCAGTTAGCCTGAATGGCACTACGGTTTGCCTGAATATCACTCAGGTTAGCCTGTTTACGGTTAGCTCTCAATAATGGTAATGGATGGGTTTTGCTTGTTTCTGTAATTTTGTTTCGTTGCGCTTGTTTTGGCCGTTTCGGTTGTTTCGTTTCGATTCGGTGGTTCCGCTCGTTTCGTTTCGGTGGTTTCGTTTCGTTGTTTTAGTGCATGCCTCTTAAAAGACCAACACTTTTAAAGAAAGTTTAAACCTAAACTGGGACGAGGGGTTCAAGCCAAAAAGCCCTCTGTGGGAGTAGGAGTGGGGAGTATGGATATCTTCTAGGACAATAAACAACAACTGTGTTCACACTACTATATGGGAATACCGATAAACTGTTGTCGTTGTTGTTTTGTATTTCAACTCTCGCTAGTGTTATTTTTAAAGGAGAAGTTCACTCCAGAATGGCCATTTATTTTCTTTACGCCAATAAAAAGTTTATACAAAAATATGTTATTCACCAAAATCTCAGCTTCCAACGAGCGCTAAATCCCTACGAAATCTTTCTTTAAAGTAGCCCGAAATTCGACAACTGAACGCCGCCATCTTGGAGCTAGTAATGTATGCGTGACGTCAAAGAGTTCAGCCTGAAGTTTAGCGGGAAAATTTAAATACTCGAAACTTCTTGTTTCTTTGTAGTGGCTTTTGTTTGTCAAAATGCCTGTTTGTGCAGCTCCATGTTTCTCAAACAGAGTTCCAAGAGATACAAAAAAACCTTTCACCTTTTCTTCCTTTCAGACAGGCATTTTGACAAACAAAAGCCACTTCAAAGAAACAAGGAGTTTGAAGTATTTAAATTTTCCCGCTAAACTTCAGGCTGAACTCTTTGACGTCACGCATACATTACTAGCTCCAAGATGGCGGCGTTCAGTTGTCGAATTTCGGGCTACTTTAGAGAAAGATTTCGTAGGGATTTAGCGCTCGTTGGAAGCTGAAATTTTGGTAAATAACATATTTTTGTATAAACTTTTTATTGGCGTAAAGAAAATAAATGGCCATTCTGGAGTGAACTTCTCCTTTAAAAAGTAACTCGAATTTCAACTCTCGCTAGTATTAAAAAGAAACTCGAAGGGCCCTACGTGGATAAAGAAGTGAATCTTTCCTTTTCTAACCCTCACAAGGATAAAAACCCCATTTCACTAGCAAGCACTTGCTCAGTGATTGTGGTATTTCCGAAACTGGAGTTTATGGCTTCTCTAAACGTACCTCGTTTGGTCCTGGTTCGGGAACAGGAGCATCTTCAAAACTAAGCTTGCTCGAGTCACCATACTCGTGTATTTTAACTGCCTTCATGGACATGTTTGCAAGCAAGGTCAAGCGAAGTCCTACTACTACCTGCTACTTGTTTTACGGGAGAGAAAAGAAGGGGTCTGATGTACACCGACATCGATTTGCATTTGTAGTGAACCGCACGCAATATTGCGTGACAATCCAAACGCAAAACACTCTGGGTAATATTTTAGTCACGCGTTGCGGTGACTCAAACGCTGCACTGGCAGCGACTGTGGCAGCCACTTTATTTATCGTTTCATTTTCAAATATGATGCGTTGAAAATCTTAACCAGTTTTTCCAGTTCTTGTTTTTTTATCTTGCGTGATTAACAAGCATGGCACACCCTGCGTGTGGAAAAAAATGCTTTTAAGGACGTTCGCGCGAAAATTTTCTAGTCGATAGATTTTTCTAAAATTTTTACTGAGGACGGATAATGAGTTACTTGTGTCAGAAATACAAAAAAAAGTGGGGGTCACCGACTTCGTTTCAGAGATAAAGTCTGTAGAAAACTACCCTGATTTTGAAAAATTGGCGCACGTAATTTCGCACGGCTTTCAAGGTTTGTAGTTTAAATTATCGATGATGAGAAAACGGAGGCAAACGATCTTGGTGATATTTTGAAGAAGTGTGTCTGTTGCGTAAATAATTTTAAGTGTTGCCATCTTTTATGCAAAACTTAGCCCTGGAAGAGGCATTTGAACCCGTCGTACGGCAAAACGAAAAGATCAAAAAGCGGAATTCGAACGTGCGTGGGCCAAAGAAAAAACCAACCTTTTAATCGATAGATTTTTTTCATTTTATCACAAAACGTAGATAATCGTTTTGTGATCTGTTAAGAAAAAAGTAGGGGTCACCGACCATTTAAGCTAGCAAACTGCAAGCGAAGTTATCGCAACAGCTACTCACCCTATAAATTACGAACAAAAGTTCATAGTACTGCGTGGCACTTGGATGAATCAAAATAAAAAATGTTAAAAGCTATTTGAGTGCCAAAAAGTTGTTTAAATACCAGACGTTTCGGGCTTCGCCCTTCATCAGTGGTAATAATAACGTTGTCTTGTATAACACGACAGAACTAATGTTTAAAAGCTTTGAACGTTACTTTTAAACATTAGTTGTGTCGTGTTATACAAGACAACGTTATTATTACTCACCCTATATGTGGTTGGAAAGCGCGCGCTCGATGCATGACGTGGCGTAGCGTTGCGACAGGAATTACGTGCGCAGTAAGGATGCGCATAAACAATTAGCGCGTGAATTGAGGATAATTAGCACGATAGATTGTTTGCAGGTTTATTATTAAGAAAATCGTTACAGGTTGATGGCTCTAGCGAGACGGTAGTTAAGGTGGGGGTAAAGGTGAATTTGAGTGAAATTTTAAGAGTTTTAAAGAAGGGATAGAAGAAATAAATTTATTTTTTTGGAACACCACCAGACAGTTGACCTCAACGCAAGAGCACCCCAGATTGTCAGGGGACTGTTTGGGTTTCCATCTACTAATTTTTAACTTCAAATTCTAATTTCAAAATTACATTAAATCTTTTATATTTCTTATTTCTCCAAATTTTACTAATCCTTTGAGAAAAACTATCTCTTTCCAAAAATCCCCAAAAATCACCAAAAAATTTACAAAACACCGCTAAACATAGCTTTGTGGGGTGAACAGAGGGTTTTGAGAGTGTTTGAAACGGGAGCGAGATATTCGCATTAAACCCAAGTTACGCGGTGGAAAAACGGGCTTCAGGCGAACCCCCGCCTTAACACAAGGAATATGTTGTTATAATTATGAACTCCACATTGAAAAGTATTCTCCAGAAGACAAGTTTATGCCTTTGCGATTGATGGTTTGCAAAATTTATCTCAAGAAATTTAAATGATAAAGTAATCACGGCCATGTTTTTTTTTTGCAGATGAAATATTTTATTTATTAACTTTGACATTACAATACATTACATTACAATACATTAAATTACATTTACATTACATTACATTACATTACATTTACATTACATTTACATCACATTTACATTACATTACATTACATTACATTACATTACATTACATTTACATTACATTTACATTACATTACATTACATTTACATTACATTTACATTACATTTACATTACATTACATTACATTTACATTACATTTACATTTACATTTACATTACATTACATTACATTTACATTACATTACATTACATTACATTTACATTACATTACATTACATTACATTACATTACATTTACATTTACATTTACATTACATTACATTACATTACATTACATTACATTACATTACATTACATTACATTACCTCTTCTTGAATAAGTTCAAGAGCAATTACTTTTTCCTTTTCCTCCGCCAGCTTCGTTTTAAAATTTTCTATTTCTGACAAAGATAAGCACGGCAAACATGCGAAAGTGACTCGGTGCTTTGATTTACCACATGCTCATTATTAGCTCCTTCCCAGTCCCCTGATTTTGCACTCCATCTCCCTGCTTGCAAGATTGTATCCGGTGACAATGAGTCCAGAAAATTATTATCACACAATATAATGGTACAGGCGGCTTTAGTGGTACATGTACAACTTTATTTAGTTCCATTTATTTCATGACCTATCATCTACAACAATTTCTGAGTTTCCCAAATAAGGATTCTACATTTTTTGGTCATTGTCATGTCTTCTGATTTACCAATATCTCAATCAGGAAAGACCTTAAAACATTTTATTTCAACACACATTCATATAACGTATGCAACTGCAAAACTTGCTAAGTTTATGACTTCTTCAGTTGGTTGCCATATCAGAGTTGAATCTGGGATGACTTCATGTAACCGCAAGTGAAAAATATGCCTTGATACTCTACACTGTTTATATTTATTTATATTTTTAAATATTTATATTTCATTTATTTATTATTTCTAACAACTAAAGGATTTGATAAACACTTTAAGAGAAAGATGAGCAATTAAAAACTACATAAGATTTTGATGAACGTTAGCCCTACACATTTACATATGAAAAATCTTCAAATGTAAATGTGTGTGACATGGGTCATAAAAATGCTATGTAATTCCATCACTCATCTTTCTAGTAAAGCATTTATTTCTATGAAATCGTATCATTATTTCTGGCTTGGTTTATTTTTTAACATAACTATATATAGTTGTCAAGGTTTACTTTTCATTTATGGTTACATGACATCATCCCAGATTCAAATCTATCATGGCAACCAACTGAAGAGGTCACTGACAAAACTGGTTATGTAGCCGCACATTTTATGTAAATGTGTCTTGAAAGTAAATGCAAAAGAGATTTTTCCAAATCAAGATACAATTTAAACTTTCTCCTTACTAAGTCCTATACATTTCTTTTCATGTTTGTTTTGAGAAGCTGGTACTACATCAAGATATGACTGATGGACACTGGACTAACAATGTAAGAAGAAACCAGTTGTTGATCACTTGATCTTCTCAGACATGTTTGTCATTAGAGACAGGATGTTTTTTTGAATGTTCAGTCTGATCTCCACTGCTTTCCATTTGTACCAGTTTGAATGTTGTATTTACTGTATACAATTTTGTGGTGTTGATGAGCTAAGAAACAAGTCAATAAAGGCTTGGCCTTCTTCGTTGGAATTGTGTTAGACTTTGATCCAGTAGAAGAGTGCCTGCAAAGAAGAAAGAAAAACATTAACTACAGATTTGCAAGCAAGAGATAGCTAGAATCTAGAGTCTCACAAACTATAACCCACTACACGATTGTCGAACAGCACACTGATTTTTGTTACAATATTCAATTAAAATTACATTGCTCAGTACAAATTATTGTTGTACCTGAATGTGTGCCAATAATTCATGTAATCCAGATGATCACCACAACACACATCCGAAAGATGCTACAAAAAATTAACAAAACAGTTAAATTTGTTAGTTGGCAGGGGCAACTGGTAAATTTGGGATTTTGTGTGATGACAAGACTATAATAGTTTTCTACATGCCCTAATATGTGGAGACCTGTGAGTTGTGGTGGCCTAATGGTTAGTGTGCTGGACTCTGGATAATGTGGTCTGGGAACGTTGAGCCCTGGCCGGTGTCACTAAGTTGTTAATTCATGGGGAACACTTTACTATCACAGTGCCTCTCTCAACTCAGGTGAAAAATGGGTACTGGAAAATTTACTGCTGATCCAGGGAGGAGTATAAATACTCCTGTTCAATTCATCCTACTGGAATAGGGATAAGCTCTGGCCTGATGGGTCACTAGACTTGTATGCAGACTTTACCTTACTTACTAATGTGGTGACACTCAGAAGCCTAATCATTTTTAATTTTGCATAGGTGATGAAAGGCAAAAATTAATAACAAAAAGCCTGCAGATTGGAATAAATACCATTTTTCCTTGGTCCTCTATCTTCGCCACATAACATCATCTTGGCTATGTAGCAAGGAACCTATTGACACAACAGCAGGTCATTCCTCCTTGTCTGCACAGACTGGAACCCAACTAAGAAAAGAAAGGTTAAGATAATTTAATTTGAATGATACATTACATTTATCATTTTCATCAAACATGCACTCGGCAAGCGTGGGTGTTCCCTTTACATATATGGTGCACTTAAAATTACATTGTTCAGTACAAATTAACCTCATACCTGAAGGTGCGCAAATAATCAGGTAATCCACATCACCCCAGCACACTTCTCATAGAATCTGTTCGATAATTGCTACAAAAGAAATTAACGTTCGAATTATCAGTTACTTGGCAGTGGCAAATGGCAAATTTGAGACTTTGCATGAAGGCAAGACTGATGTCTTTAGTTTTCTCCAATTCCAAATGTGGAGACACTTAGAACTATGTAGCCTAACCATTTTTTTTTTATTTTTAATACATACATGTACATTTCAGGAAAGACAAAATTTAATAACAAGAAGCCTACAGATTGGAATAAATACCATTTTTCTTAGGTCCTCTATCTTCACACCATAGCATCATCTCTGCTACTTAACAAGGAACCTATTGACACAACAGCAAGTCATTTGAAAGGTTAAATAATGATCAGTAAATTTGACTGATACATTACATTTATCATCTCATTTCAACATTTCGGGTACTCCCTAAGATGGACTTAAAATTACATTGTTCATACCTGGAGGTGTGTCATAATCAGATCATCCCAGCACACATCTGATATAAACTGCTTGATCACTGCTACAAAAGAAATTTACATTCAAATTATCAGTTACTTGGCAGCAGTGGCAAATGACAAATTTGAGACTTTGAGCAAAGGCAAGACTAATATCCCAAATGTGGAGACACTCAGAACTCAAGAAATACAGTAGCCTAATCATCCTCGGCAAGAAAAGACAGAAATTAGTAAAACAAAAAGGCCAACAGAAAATTTGGAATAAATACCATTTTTCTAGGTCCTCTAGCTTCACACCACAACATCATCTCCGCTACTCAGCAAGGAACCTATTGACACAACAGCAAGTCATTCATCCTTGTCTGTGTAGATTATAACCCAACTGAGAAAAAGAGTAAAATTATAACAATCAGTTAAAATGTTACATAATTGTAAGTTGTAAACTCAAGAATATATTAAAGTAAACTTTGTTATTAGTAATATTGAAGCTTGTGTTGTTAAACACATTATTAGGTGAGTTTTCTCAGAGCAGTGAAATCGAACTGTAACATCATCAAAAACATCAAGGTCATCATGTGCACAGGAGTAGCCCACAACAGGCTTACAATGCATGCAAGAGGAGTTTATTGCCCCTAGTCAATTTCATGCTTACAAACTGGATAAATAGGACATGAGCCGGTTACAATGTAAGATAAAGCAAAAAGTAATTGTGTTGTTCCATAAAATATCCATACCTCTCCCACGGAAGGTTTTTTTGGTTTAAACCTCCCCACCACTCTGGAATTTCCACTTAAGCCCCATACTTTCCTTTTAAAATTTTGGCTTTTGAGACCCCCCACCCCCTCAGAATTTCCATTGACCTACCATGGGGTGGGTATGGATATTTTCTGGAACTGCACATTACTTATTCATCTGCAGCCCTCTCCCAGAAAAGGAAAGTGCTTGGAAATTGTTTTCATGCCATTATTTAAGCCATTTCAGGAGAAATATTTTAGATATTTGATGCTTTTTTCAACTTTCTGTGGCTAAATTTGAAGGGGTACTTACTCAACTCGGTTTTGTGAAAGCAATTGAGATTATGAAGTTAATTTAACACAAAATTGTGGATTTCACAGATTTCAAATAGAATTTGTTAGAGAGTAATTGGCATGTCTGATGATCACTTCACAAGAAGAGATCTATGCTTTTATTTTATGACTTACCGAGAAGATCACCATGTATTGTCTTTACCCTCCACTTTTATCATTCATCTGAATATGCTTGGCCCAAACATCCAAGATCCCAACCTGGAAGAATAAAGAAAACACATTGATTATGATTATTGATTATTGATTTGCAAATGGCAAATTTGAGACTTTGAGTGAGGGCAACACTAATCTTCCTAGTTTTCTATGATTCAACATGTAGAGATGATCAGAACTACAGTGGCCTAATCATCTTTACTGTGAATAGGAAAGATATCGCAAAAACTAATAACGAAAAGTCTTAACAGATAGTTTGGAATAAATACCATTTTTCTAGGTCCTCTAGCTTCACACCACAGTGTCATCTCTGCTACTTAGCAAGGAACCTATTGACACAACAAGCATGTCATTCATCCTTGTCTGTGTAGATTACGACCCAACTGAGAAAAAGATTAAAATTATTATAACAATCAGTTAAAATGTTATTATATATAATAGTAAGTTGCAAACTCAATTAAGAATACAATTATTAAGTAACCTTTGTTATTGACACTATTGAAGCTTGTGTTGTAATCACATTATTTGGTGATTTTCTCGCAGCAGTGAACTGCGATGTCAACAATATCCAAGGTCATCATGGGCAAAGGAGTGGCCCACGATAGGCTAACAACGTGTGCTAGTCAGTTTCATGCTAACAAATTGGATAAACAAGAAGTGAGTCAGTTACAATGTAGGCTTATAGACAGGCTTAGTGGTATGTATCTAATAAAAAGTATGATAATCTGCAAAGCAAGATGTTGATAATGGCTAATAAGGTCTGTTTTTTATTTTACAACTCACCCAGAAGAAAAGTGTGTACATCTTTTCCCTCCACACCCATTGATCTTGATGACATCAACATCCAGTATTCCAAACTCGGCTGGAAAATCAAACATTAAAAAAAAGGCAATTAGTTTAAAACTAATGGTGGATCTACAGCCAACTCTCCCAGGCACATCTACTGAAACACCTAATAATCTACTGGTCACTAAAAAGCAGGAAAGTGCTTGGAAATTGTTTTCATGCCATTATTTAAGCCAGGAAGATTATTTAGATATTTGATGCTTTTTTCAACTTTCTGTGGCTTAATCTGAATGGCACACTTTTTCAACTCTGTTTTATGGGAGCAGTTGAGATTAAGAGGTTAATTTAACACAGAATTGTTTATTTCTCAGATTTCAACTTTTTTAGACAGTAATTGGCATCTCTGATGATCACTTCACAAGAAGTTATCTATGCTTTTATTTGATGACTCACCGAGAAGAACACCAGTGTATTGTCTTTTCCCTCCATTTTTATCATTCTTGGAATGCTTGGCCCACACTAGTCAACATCCAAGATTCCAACCTGGAGGTCCCAAGGTAAGGAAACAAAAAGCCTGCAAGACTGGAATAAATACCATTTTTCTTATGTCCTCTATCTTCACACCTCAGCATCATCTCAGCATCACTGACATTGATGCTCATGTTTTCTTACACTCGCCAGCAAACAGACACACTTGACTTGTGCATTTCATTTGCAGGCTTATCAAACATATATCAGGTGAAATGCTCTTATGTGATTTTCCTAAATATATAATTTTGTGTAGTGTAAACATCCAAGGTCATTTAGATGTCCGTTTTACAAATTTTTTGATCTTTGTGGTTAAATCTGGAGAGATAGCTTTCTACATAATTGGCATCTCTGATGACAAATGGCTTCAAATGAAGATATCTAACCTTTTATTTTATGACTTACTCAGAAGATCACTGGTTGCCTTTTCCCTTCACTTTTATCATTTCTTGGAATGCTTGGCCCAAATAAGTCAACATCCAAGATCCCAACCTGGAAGATTGAAGAAAATGCATTGATTATCAGCCAAATGTAATGTGATGTTCCAGAAAATACAGAAGGCTTTTTGGTTTGAATTCCCCCCCCCCCCCCCCAAGCAAGTAAACTACCTGTAGGGTAATAAGAGTGCTATTTTGGCTAACAAATGTGTTATTTAGGATAAACTGAAAATTATAGTTTGAATGTCTTGAATGCTGGAACTCACTTCCTCGCATTTTTTCAAGACCAGTTTCTCAGTTGTTTTGCTGTGACAACATATTCTTGAGGAAAAAAGGTCAAGTTTACAACTTTTACTGAAGCAAATTCCCAAACATCCCTCAATAAGAAAGTACACTATACATGTGTATAAAGGTATTACATGTGCAGAAAACGTTTTTGGGCTTTTGGGGTAATACTTCAGTCATTTTAACAAAAAAAAAAATGTGAAAAGAGGCAGGCACACTGTTAGGCTTCCCAGGATCCAATACATGTCAAGTTCTACAGGGAAGGCAACCCCTGTGTCAGATAACACATCATGAGAACACTTCCTTACTCCAAAAAATATTTATATGTAAAAACACCCCCAGGACAGGCCCCCCAAAATGAGAAACGCAGAAAAACTCTAAAATTTCAGTTTACCTTTTTTTCTGTTGTTGTAGAGAGTGTTCATGCAGTCTGTATTGCAGAGTGTGCTCCTACAAACCTGAAAATTAATCCAACATACGCATGTGTTAATAATAGTTTTGTGTTAGCTGGGATCCAGTGCCGTTCCTGCAGCTTGTTGTTGCAGGTTTTTGGGCTGCACTCCATTCATTTCTCGATCTACTTTCTCAAGACCTAGATTCCGTAGAGAATTCAACTATAATACTGTGTTCAGAAAACTAACAATGAAGGCTGGCTAATTCAACCTGGTGTTATTTTCAAGAAAAGCGGGTAAACAGAAACTTCCAAAAGCAATTTCTAGGAGTTTTGCCCCCGGGCTTTTGCCGTCAACTCGGCCACCATCTTGAAAGTGAAAGGAACACTGCTGATCATTTATTTATACAGTCGGCTCAAGAGACTTTACCTTGTCCCCAGGATCTGCTCCTTCACCTTCGGGAATGCCGATCTCGATAACCCCGCAAAGACCTGGAAAAAAATAATCAGAAAAAAGCAAACTGATCTGCACATCAAGGAGAAGTAATCGAGACAGAGATTAGAAAAGAAAGACAGTCGAATTTTTAAAGGTCAAATTTTTTTAATTTTAATTTACGTTGTTTGTAATATCTCTTCTTCTTGCAGCAGAGGATCGGATTTCAAACTTGACTACTAATAAAAGAAAGGCTGGCTGACCGTACGGTTGGGATGATAGGCTGTAATTCCCAATATTTCGCCAGGCATGGCCTGACTTATTCAGGGATAAACTGAGTGGTTCATTCCCTGAAGAAGTCATGGAACTGCCTGACACGGCCTGACTACTTTATGGAATGAACTGTGCAGTTCATTGACTGGAGAAGTCAGGCGGTTCCGTGAATTCTTGAGGGAATGAACCACACAGTTCTTTCTCTGAAGAAGTCACGGTACTGCCAAACTTCTTTAGGGAATGAACTGTGTAGTTCATTGACTAAAGAAGTTGGGCCGTGTCAGGCTGTGCCGTGAATTCTTGAGGGAATGAACCACACAGTTCTTTCTCTGAAGAAGTCACGGTACTGCCAAACTTCTTTAGGGAATGAACTGTGTAGTTCATTGACTAAAGAAGACAGGCCGTGTCAGGCCGTGCCGTGAATTCTTGAGGGAATGAACCACACAGTTCTTTCTCTGAAGAAGTCACGGTACTGCCAAACTTCTTTAGGGAATGAACTGTGTAGTTCATTGACTAAAGAAGTTGGGCCGTGTCAGGCTGTGCCGTGAATTCTTGAGGGAATGAACCGCACAGTTCTTTCTCTGAAGAAGTCACGGTACTGCCAAACTTCTTTAGGGAATGAACTGTGTATTTCATTGACTAAAGAAGTTGGGCCGTGTCAGGCTGTGCCGTGAATTCTTGAGGGAATGAACCGCACAGTTCTTTCTCTGAAGAAGTCACGGTACTGCCAAACTTCTTTAGGGAATGAACTGTGTAGTTCATTGACTAAAGAAGTTGGGCCGTGTCAGGCTGTGCCGTGAATTCTTGAGGGAATGAACCACACAGTTCTTTCTCTGAAGAAGTCAAGGAACGGACTGACACGGCTCATTTCTTTAGAGAATCAACAACACAGTTTATTCCCTGAAGGAGCAAGCCGTGCCTAGTGAAATATTGGAAATTACAGTTATCATCCCAACAGTACAGTACGGTCAGGCTTCTTTTATTAGTTGTTTGAATTCTCTTTAATTTGCCGACCAGAGCCTCAATGGTTTGTCGTTGTGGAGTTGCCTTTATTTTTTTGCCTTTATTAGAGGTTTTTTTTGCCTAAAATCATCGAAAACCGGGCGGTCCGAAGATTGTGTTTGACGATTTCCAAAAGTTGCCGATGCTTTGCGAAGATTGCGAAAGACCGGGGCCTTTTTTATATGCGTTTAGACCAGGTTTGGAGGATTCGATAGTATATATGATTGTATTGTTTCTCGAAATTGAATCAACTATAATAACCGTGCTCAATAATAGCAGGAAGTGGCCCAGATTTACACTGACCCCTCTGTCACCTTATCTATTGCCAGCAGTGGTATATTTTATAATCTCAAAGCAATTTCGCAAGTGACTGTTTACCAGTGTCGCTATGATTTAAAGCGCGTTTGCCTACCGACTCCTTCTGAGAATAACTGCGTGAGATTTTCTGAAGACGTTCGGACAATCGATGTACTCAGCAACGCTGCCGAAGTTTTCCGAATAACGATTTTATGATAAATAATAACTCGTTCGTGGCTTTGTACCGGGCGACTTGACTTAGTTCGGAGGATTTGAACACTTCATATGATTGTTTTTTTCTCAAGATTGAATCGAATAAACATTCTGCTCGGTCAAGGGAATAGAAGAACGGATTTGCGACACAGGGGTTGGAAGTTGACATGTTGTAGGTCGACGTTTTAAATCAGCAGATGTTTTTGCAAGACTCGCGTGTGCATGTGAACGATTTCTTCGAATAGGTATGGTCAGTTATTGTAGAATATCTGTGACTACGTCAAAGGTAGGAAGCGAACTCGGTGATGATGATGATGATGATGATGATGATGATGATGATGATGATGATGATGATGATGATGATGATGACCACGACCACGACCACGACCACGACCACGACCACGACCACGACCACGACCACGACCACGACCACGACCACGACCACGACAATGATGATGATGATGATGATGACCACGACCGCGACCACGACAATGACGATGACGATGACGATGATGATGATGATGGTGATGATGATGATGATGATGATGATGATTTGGTTAGTTGTTACAGTCCAAGATAATGAAAGCAACAACAACAACAGTGGCAGCATTAAATTATAATAAACAACAAAAGTGAGAAACAGGAATAATGAAGCAAATCAAAGAATACAAGTTTCCTGATCCAGACCTGAAAGGGATTTTAAAGAAAACAAGAAAGAAACAAAGGAAAAAAATTCATGTACGCCTCAAACCCTAATTGACAAACTGATTTGGAAGGCAAGAATCACTGCCACTGTACCATACACACCTACATAATCATACATAGTGATACATGACCTTACAGAACCTTACAAGACCAATATTTTACACTAGTTACACAGCCAAACATTGTAATACATAGCTTTACATAATCTTACACAGTGATATCGTGATATGAACATGCATACCGTAATACATATAATATAATTTCCCTTACATAGCCATACATATATTAGATTGTCATACATGGACCTACATAACTTATAGACTTATACATGACCATTATTCAGATACAGTTTAACATGTTCCCCCATTTCCGCTTTACATGGTCTTACATATAGCCATATCATATAGGTTTTCAGTCATATATAGTCCTCACCGTCCGCTACGTAGCCATTCATAATCATACTTTACTCTATATAACAGTCTGGCGGGCAGCTGTGGTCTTCTTCCTGTCTAGCGTGAATAAAAACTAAAAAGTTAGTAAACTTACAAATTATTCCAGAGAGGTGGACCTGTAACCCGAAGGTCGTGGGTTTGAATCCCACCTGAGCCAATGGTTGTTTTTCGAGTGGTCAGGATTTACAGTGTATTTTAGTTTAGAATCGTCCTCAGGTACAAAACTGAGTGAATCAACTGGAAATCACTCACGCGCTGTTCCCATCCTGGCTCTGTAGCTCAGATGGTAGAGCAGTGAACCTGTAACCGGAAGGTCGTGGGTATGAATCCCATCTGGCAATGGCAATCACTGACGCACTGTTCCCACCATGGCTCTGTAGCTCAAAATCAATCTGTACTCATCAAAACATATATATGTTATTAGCCATATGTAGCAGTTTGTATTCTAATGTTGATATTTCATTCAAACTGACATAAATGACAGTCTGTTCTCTGACCAAATGGACACAGGCACACACTCAGGTTCGTGCACTAGCACTGGCTTGGAAGCGTCAAATCTGGCATTGGCAGTCATTCTGGTACTGGCCTGTGCCAAGAGGTCAGACGTAAGAAAATAATAAATTTCTTTTGCTTTCAGTGAGAAAATTTCCGGCTTAAGTCGAAATTCAAGTAACTTGCTGCAAAGCTAAAAATGTTCGGGAAAAAATTTTGTGAATGAATCTGACGAGGAGGCCATCCAAGAGTCAGTGGAGAGGTCCGTCGCGAGTCAGTGGAGAGGGCCGTCCGCGAGTCAGTGGAGAGGGCCGGGCCGTCCACGAGTCAATGGAGCTGGCCGTCCACGAGTCAATGGAGGGAGCCGTCCACGAGTCAGAGGAGGGCCGTGGGCCGACCAAGAGTCGATGGAGCGGGCTATCCACGAGTCAGTAGAGGTGGCCGTCCAAGAGTCAATGGAGGGGGCCGTCCAAGAGTCAGCGGAGCGGGTCATCCACGAGTCAGCGGAGGGGGCCGTCCATGAGTCAGTGGAGGGGGCCATCCAAGAGTCAGTGGAACAATTGTTTCAATAAAGCAAACACAAAACATCGGTAAATGGCAAATTAAATGAGTCAATAACTTGAATTATAAGCCTCCAGGCTCTGACATCAGCATAGCTTTTTTCAGTTAGTTTCATATGCAATTTCTCTTGTTTATGTTGTTAATGTTTTAATCAATCAGATCAATCAGATAAATATCCTTATATGGTCTTACATACATAGCCATATTTGGTATTATTACATAGGTGTACACAGATATCCATGGCCATACTCTACCCTACAAATTGCAGCAGTCCAGCGAATGCCCGTGAAAACACTATCTGTCGCGCTCGTCGTTATATCGCCTCCAATTCCACGTCATCTTGAAAAAGAACAAAAAGAAGGTGAGAATTAATAAGGAAAAAATATTACAGCAGAGGGCGTTTTAATGTGTTTCTAGAAAACGTATGTCAAGAAAGGTAGCTGAAGAAGTCTTTGATTCAATCAGAAGAAGTAACAATCAATGCTGAGTTTACCGGGAAATTAATCAGGCGTCTTTATCTTGCACCCGTAATATGAGGGTAGTAGTGTCCAGTTGAAGCGAAAAATGTCGAAGGTCCATGCTCAGGAAAAGAATTTTGTTGATGAATCTGGCGAGGAGGCCATCCAAGAGTCAGTGGAGAGGGCCGTCCACGAGTCAGTGGAGAGGGCCGTCCACGAGTCAGTGGAGAGGGCCGTCCGCGAGTCAGTGGAGAGGGCCGGGCCGTCCACGAGTCAATGGAGCTGGCCGTCCACGAGTCAATGGAGGGAGCCGTCCACGAGTCAGAGGAGGGCCGAGGGCCGACCAAGAGTCAATGGAGCGGGCTATCCACGAGTCAGTAGAGGTGGCCGTCCAAGAGTCAATGGAGGGGGCCGTCCAAGAGTCAGCGGAGCGGGTCATCCACGAGTCAGCGGAGGGGCCGTCCACGAGTCAGTGGAGGGGGCCATCCAAGAGTCAGTGGAATAATTGTTTCAATAAAGCGGGCACAAAGCATCGGTAAATGGCAAATTAAATGAGTCAATAACTTGAATTATAAGCCTCCAGGCTCTGGCGTCAATATCGTTTTTTCAGTTAGTTTCATATGTAATTTCTCTTGTTTTTATTGTATTTGTTGATAATGTTTTAATCAATTAGATCAATTGAACTTAATTTGATGGTCACTATCGTTATCTTGTCTAAAGGCATGCCTATTTAGTACACTGAGAAGTACAACCCGTTCTCGAAAACCCTAGATCAGTTATTTAATTTGTTAAAGATATTTGTATGTAGAAAATAGGAATACCTTATTCGAAATATGTAATCCCCGCTTGAATACAGGCAGTCCTCTGGGGGTTAGAGTCGGTCAGAGTCGGAAGGCGTTCTGAGGGAGGTACCGCAACCTTTCAGAAGAAGAACCACCAAATCTGACTCTCATGATCACATGTTATCTGAGTTGACTCGTATGGTACTAATGATACCTACGTGCAATGACAAATAGGATGGGTTTCTGATACGAAGCGCATAGTCCCTAGCCCCAACCGTCCCCCAACCGTACTGCAACCGGTCCTCGGGAGCGTGCAAGTCAGACAAGCACCAAGTGGGACGCGCGAAACCCTCCACCCAGCTTGGGATTACGTACATGTCGCCAGTTCCGATCTGTTTTGGTATTGATCTAGGAATTTTACGTAAAACGAGTTTTTACCTGAGCAGCAGGAATTATCCACGCAGTAGGACTGATGTCAGGATAAATCAGTTCTGCATCTGACACAGGAAAAACTTGACTCTTTCAGAATGCCACGCCACTTGCTTGAAGGATTTTTGTTTCAGGCTTTCTGTTCCTCCAGCTGCATGATTCATGGATGGTGCGGTACCAAGATACATGTAATAAACTGTACTACAACCATTGTTTTTCTTTCAAGCTCTGGTGTAAAGAAAATAATCGGTATTTAAATTATTAAATCGCAAAGGAAAACGTACTAAACCTGCGGTATTAACGTTTATCGATAGTCTTTGGTATTGCATGGCTTGTCGCAAAAATTCTTTCAAATTCGTAAAAATACAAAACTATTAGGAAAAATGCGAGGGCAAGTGTGCGAAACTTATCTCCCTAGTGTCTTCAATCGATTTCAAGAAGATTTCGAAAACAAATTAAAAAGTATTAAATCATTGCCGTTTGAGTATTAGTCTCTCAACTAAAGAAAGGTGAATTTTTTGCTGTTAAGCCTTAGTTACTATCCTGTGGTTGACTGCACCGAGCTGCTGTTTTGTCACGTAAAAATGTTCAGCGATAGTCCTGTTCTAAAGTCTCACTATAAAATTTAATCTATTATATAAGACACAAAAGTCTCAGTAAGTTACCTCAAGAGAGAGTGAAGGATGGAGATGGTCCCTCTTAGTTGATCCTCTCTTGGCTTCCTCTGTGAGGAGGCATATTTTATTGCCCTTCTTGTCAAATATCTGTGCACATGCTTCAATTTAGCGACTGTATTCAAGGCTCTTCTAAAAAATTAAGACGATATCTATTGTTAACCAAAGTTTGCCAGCTATATATGCTACTTAAGATTGGCACAGTTCACAGCACAGTTTAGTTAATATGCTAACAATTCTGAGAACTACATGCGTACATAACGCCGTTTAAGGAACATTCCCTCACCTGCCAAGCAACGTTCCAGTTTCGTGGTAAAGTGAAGAACTTTTAAGTGCTAGCGGTGTGATAATTAAAGCGGAGTCCTTGCTCAATGCCCAAGCAAAACTGGCTGTATTCTTGTGCTTGGAAGATCGGTGAACGTAATGCAAAGTGGATCTTACTTTGCTCAAACAATTCAGCCTGGAGCAAACTAGAAGACGGTTGCGAAATTTGAAAATGCAAGTGGGCTAAGGTGCGCATGGATGAATAAAATTGCGTCATTAATTTTAAATTATAATGAAATGTGCGAAATTCCCGCACGCAGCAAAGCATTAACAATCACTACAGCAAGTTCTCCGCATTGGGGCATGTTTTGATTCTACTTTTTTAATTCACATTACAGGTAAAGGGTTACTTCAGGTGCATGCACGGAACGAATTTTCATTCACCAGGCGTTGGTTTCTTTGTCTCTGGTGAATGAGGTCATGCAGTAAATGCTTAATCGGTGAAGCTATCTTTTTCAGTTCTGCCCTCTTCAACCGAGGTTGTAACCTACTGCTGAAAATATGATCTTTTGCGAGAAAATCCGTATAGTAATATTTTGTTGAAATGTGAAATACTTGACAGACTGAAAAAAAAAAAAAGTAAAGTAAAGAAATTATTTAATGATTGTGTGTGCACTGCAGCCATGCTAAGGTTTAGGTTATCTGTCCGCCATCACGAGAGGGGTCGAAATTAGATTGCACGACGATCTCATCAAAGTATAAGAGTGTGTATATATCTTATTGTACATTTTTAGTGCGTAGCCAGTGGGGTCCTGGGGTGCCCGTGATCCCCGCTTTTGTGAGATAACTTTTTAAGTAAACAAAATACAAACCTTGTAATTCAGGTGGCAAAGGAGCGCGAATCCGAAGAATCGACATGTCATAAATCTTTTTTGTGCTAGGTAGTTACATACTCCATTTTCAGGACCGAACATCTGCCGTGGAGTATGTAAGCCCACCCTGGGTGTGACAAAGTGTGACCCCCCCCCCCCCCCCCGCCCTCTCCCCTTTGAAAAATCAAAGGTACACTCCTGTTAAGTATCACTGTTTATTCAACTCCGCTTCGTGGTGCACGAAATAAAGCGTGAAACAAGTACATGATCGGTTTTGTAGGCTGTGTATTTCTCTTGACCGCGCGGATGATTGCAGAACGTTTGATAAGTCAGCAATTTGTGAAAAGAAAACGCTGGTTTATAAATCTCTTATTTTCGACAATATTTCGTACTAGTCTCGCACAGTCCACCATAGCGAAAGAGATGATGGTGGATTGTGTGTACGAGAGCAAAACAACGATATCTTATCACTGCGCAAAGGAAAACAATCATTGCGGAGAGAGTAGCACAGCCATTGTATATAAAGGAGAGCTCAATTCAATTCTAGTTTTGTGCAATGCTTGCTAAAATTAATCACTCAAGTGTGCCAAATGTATCCGTTTTGAATAAGCCTGTTCCAGGCGTTTGGTAAGTTGGGGAGCAGCGCGAAAAAACGAGATAAGCGGGGATAAGCGCGACGAACGGCGAGTGGAAAAAAAGGCGAGGGGACTAAGGCGAGCAAGCCTTCTCCCCACTCTCCTCCCCTCATTTTTCACTCGCCATTTTTCGCGCTGTTCCTCAAATAACCGAACGCCTGGAATAGGCTAGCTTTCAATGAAAACAATAAGAGTTACTATTCCTTTTGGTGAACGCGATAAACGAAAACGCATCAGAAGTGTGCGTTTTCTACGGGAGCATGATATGGCTTGGAAGAGATTGTGGCTGTGTAATGAATACATGCAAGACGTTTGAAATATTAACGAGCCGGATAAAGTTGTTGACTGAAGGAAAGCTATAAATCTACAAAAATAACAACAAAAACTCTCATGGCTGAAACATTTTATTAAAAGTTGTCCCCATAATTTCTACGTGGGAATCTATGACAAGTGGAGCTTGTGCTGCTGTGCTAAACTGTGAAGGGAATTGCTTGTCTACTCGATAGTGGTTTTAAGAAGTTAAGTCGGAATATTTACCGGTAAGTCATATTTTTTTTTGATGCAGAAGTTTATAAGAAAACTTACAAAAGAAACTATTAAATGATAGTTACCAAGGAATAAAATCTTTCAAGAGGTGACAGTGAAGCAAAAAAGAATCAAGGATGGTTAACACTGGGGAACAAACAGATTCGGCTGATGTGTTTACATCCTTGTCGCCACCCACTTTGTATCATGCGAGGTTACAATCTTTCTGTTCTTTCATACACCCATGGACTCAGCTGCGTGTGACCAATCGTCCCAACTGAATCATCTGAATTGGGCGGATGGATGTAACACGTTTGTCGAATCCGTCTATTACGACAGAAGAAGGTGAAAAATACAGGCCAAATATTTGAGCCTCTCTATGGGTACCCATGACTCTTCGCAATTTTTTTTGCAAATCTTCGTTTATTGACATCATAAAGTGGCGTTTATTTGTCGTTTTCAGCCTTGTAATGGCTTCATGTAGTTTCGTGGCAGTGACAGTAACCTACTGTTGTCAAAATCGCAGTGAAATGTGGTCCAATGCCAACATTCAGAAATTACAGATATTTTCTGTAGTGATTACGAGTTTTGACAGTTTTAAATCGGAGTGTTGACTTCAATTTGATCTCGCGAATTGTAGTCAATTACAGATCTTCGCTTCAATCTTGAGATCTTCGTTTTTTCCGCGGTGATCTGAAGTCGCGTCTTCGATTTCTTCGGGAATACCCATAGAGAGGCTCATTTCTTGCGGTGGTCGTCAAGTTGCGACTGTCTTCTATTGAGTCATTCTATTTCCGCACTCTGGCTATCCAAATCCGTTTGAAGCTTTTTTCTTGAAGCACAACTGGCCTTTGATTCTTTTTGGATATCGCCAATAGCATCCCACGCAGCCTCCACTGAGAGTAATTTCTCCATTTCTTTCATTGTGATTTTCACACCTTCGATCTCTTCCTTGAGTTCTCAATGTGGTTTAGCTTGTCCAGCAATTGCAAGAGTATGCCTGGAGTTTCGAGAATCTCGCCGTCTTCCATTTCTTTGCTGTGAAATTTTCTCTTCAGTGAAGGCGGAGAGTTGTCGAGTACGAAAAGCTTGTTGATCGTTCAGCACGCTTTGCCATGCATCAGCGATAGTACATGTATCGAAATTAGCCAAGGCTTCACTATTAATATAGGTTTTCTCTCCAGATATCGACTTGCTTCGCACTAAAGCAATATTTTAGGGAACACGGCCTCCACGTAGATGTCAAGTTACGCGGGAGCCACGAAGATACGTCCGTCGGCCATCAGGCTCGGCCATCAAGCTCAGTCCACAATCTCGTTATGTTCAAAGCGTTTTAGATACGGTTCTCTTGTATGCACCTAAGCGCCGCTTTCCCTCCATGCAAACCCAAACATTTTTGAAACGCAAAATACCTTTAGTTCCCTTCCTTCGGAAAAATCTAACAACTAGTGTAGCATATGAAATTGCTGCGGCTTAGTAGTTTTGGTCTATTTTGCATTTTCAAAGAAGGGTTGCACATTATACGCGACAAATATAAAGAGGGTTAAAGTTTATAGCAGCTTACAAAAAACTTCTTCCATTTAGCGGGAAAAATGCAAATTAAACAATAAACATAGACCACGAGCAGCCCCTTTTTTTCGCAGTTCGTCGAGCATGTAGCAAAAGAAAAAAGAGTGACCGCGCGAAAATTGGGGACGAGGCGAGCGGAAGCGAAGCAAGAATCAAAGGCACTTTAAGCCATCTCGTGTCACTCTTTTTTCAGGATTTTCGTGACACTAGAACATTGTTTGATACTTACGAAGATCGTGAAAACTATATTTGCTATATTCCACCACTGTAATCACTATAAATAGAGCTGAACAGTAAATATCCTGTTAAAACCTGCACCATTATTGTACGCGTTGTAAACAGAAATGATAATTCATTTTCAACTACTTTCCCAAAATCCATCACATTCAATAGTTCCACTGAAGATAACATGGTAGATATCAAAGCACGCTATTCTTTAAATAGCTGGCAAAATAAAGCTGTTATTCTGATACATCCTATAAATGTACTTATTAAATCTATACGTCAAGAGACCACGAGACAAGACACTCCAAAGAAATTTTAGAGCTTCATTCATCCACCATCAAGTTGCGGTATATTGTAGCGTGACATGCACAACAACGACAATGAAAACTCTACAGGTCTTGTCTGAAATGTCAGCCGTCTTCTCTTCCTTCGCGCCCGTCCTCTGAGGGGTAAGAAAGAGAAGACGGCTGACACTTCAGACTATCTACAGGTCCATCTACTGATATCTTCTTGATAGACGTTTCTGCTTTTCAAAGCTAAGAGAACTCATCAAATATAATTTCTCTTCTTTCGGTTATACATTGTATTATGCGTTTCTAACTAACCTGGTGTATTTTGTTCTTCTTCTACGCGTTTTCTTGTTGAGTTACAATTTAATTTTCATTGATAATCTCATAGTAAAATCTTGTTGCAAAGGTTAGAATGTTACTTTAAAAACGTAAAGCTTACAAGTCTGTATTTTACTTGATAGCTGCTGGCTGCAGTTAAAAGATATCCAAAATTGAAAAGCGTACAGCTAATTTTAACCAAAAAATAGACTCTTCATCCTAAATACGTTACATGTAGTTCTCTTTAGAACTTCATCCATCCACTAAACAGGGCCCGCGCAGAGGGAGGGGCTGGGGGGCTTTAGTCCCCCCCCCCCCCCACCCCCAACTTTTTTTTGAGGTAAAGAGAAAGAAATAATAAGAACCTAAGTAAATAAGCAACTAAAGAAACGAAACGAAACGAAAGAAAAATTATTGAAAAACAATTCTTAAAAGTATTTCATTTGAACGCCTTTCCAGACTGCTGACCATAGCTGGCGTTTTTAATTAAGTTCCATATTGGTTAATCCAGTAACGAGTGCATCTGGTGAACAATCATTCAGTTTCTACCACCCGAACACTGAAAATTTTGCTCAACAATGACGCAAGAGAGATTCAGCAACCTGACAATGATAAACAGTCGTGAAGAATGACTTTTTTGACAGATCGCAGCAATAACAGAATGGAAAATTTCGGCATCTTTAAAGAATCTAATTTACTCTAAAATTTTAGTCGTCGTTAATTTACATTCTGCTTGAGTGTGATTTATTTCTGCTTTGTTTTTGACATATGACTTTCTTAACAATATAAGTTTATTAGTGGCCCGCGCAAGAGTACAGTGTGATTTTTTTTTGCTTTGTTTTCAACTGTTCTATTGTTTACACTTGTGAGAGTTGCTTGACCATTTTTTTACCAACGCGAGCAATATTCTGAAAGAAAGTCGTGGCGCACGTAGTTAGCCACCTTGAGTGATGTTCGCTATATATACACGACTGCTGCACTGCGGGTGGGTGCAAGTTTTTTATGTTAGATATTTTGTGGGCCAGGTATTCTACAATCTAGCCGAACGTTTAGTATCAAACCGCAAAAAGCATTTAAACAACATAACAAAACTCTTCTAGATATAGTGCATGGCAAGTTAAACTTGAACTTAGTCTACGCGCTGTCAACGCGTTCGCTGTGCTATCTCGAAGCTAAGTGCATGACCACTATAAACAACAACATTTTACATAGAAATAACGCACGACACATAATAACAACGCGCGCATATCGCCGGGTTGAGGTTAAGTTTATTTCTCTGTCCTATAGCTATCTTGTTAGAGTGATTATGAGAACTTTTTCAATGTATGCGAATCGACCAAGATCGTGTCGGCGAAACGACTTCGGAATCGACCAAGATCGTGTCGGCGAAACGACCTCGATGTATGCGAATCGACTTGTATGCGAAACAACTTGTATGCGAAACGACCGGCTTCCATAGGTCTGGTTCTAAATGTTTAGCATACTTATACTGTAAAACCTTAACAATAATATAGCAACGCTGATACTACGTTAAAAAGTAACTTTTCGAGACACCAACGCGGGAGAGAAAAGAACGCCCAATTGATTTGGGAGTGGTCACCGCACGCAAATATTGCGTGACAGTCAAGACGCAAAGCACTCTGGGTAACATTTTACTCACGCGATGCTGTGACTCTAGCGCCCGCAATCCAGCATTCGCGGCTGTGGTTGGGGGCTGTGTTGTTGTAAACTGTGGCAGCCATTTTATTTTAAACATGTTGCGTTGAGTACTTTCGATTTTACCTGACGGCTCTTAGGTTCTTTATTTGTCTTGCTTGATCTGCAAGCATGGCACACCCTGCGTGTGGAAAAAAGCTTACTGAACGCGTCAACTTTGGAATAGCACTCGATGGAATACCGGAAATCTTGGCTCCGCTCGTGCACGATAGCACCAGAAAGTGAGAAATATTGTTATTGATATATACAGCTATTTGCTTATTAAGTGAATTTAGGGTAAATAACACGAGAGTTTACAGGTGTATTAATTAAAGGACTTCGCTAACAGGCGCCAAGGAATTGAAGAGGCGTTAAAGCAAGTTGATGGCTCTAGCGAGACGGTAGTTAACACACTAAAGGAATACGTTGTTATGAACTCCACATTGAAAAGTATTCTCCAGAAGGCAAGTGTGTACGTTTCTTAATGTTTCTTAATGTCACCAAGTGTTTTTATTTCTCGTTGTGATTGATTGTTTGCAAACTAATCTCAAGAGATTCGTAATGGCAAAGACATCACGTCCAAATTGGTGGAAGTTATGTCAGTCTGGCCACCAGCATATTGCCAGCGTTTGTGGGGGTGTCTTGCAAACCAAGAATATATTCTACTGGTATAATTTGTACCAGTAAACTACATAACAAAACAATTATCCTGCTCAATCGTGTGGCATATCATCTAATAATTTTAGCCAACTTGGCCTCTGGCCTTGTTAGCTAAGCATCAGGTGATATTCCTCAAGATTTTACAGGATAACTGTTAAAAATTACCCCGGTGTTTTCAATCAATGAAATTGATGATCAGAAATTCAATCAATAAACTGATATCAATGAGCCTCACTTTTCGCTGTTTCGCGACTCACTTTCACACTTTAGAAGCAAGAAGAAACTGAGAAAACCTCTGGAGAGTAAATCAATATAAATCAATATGCATTTGTAATTTCTTTCTGATGTATGTTGTTTGTTTATGTACTGTTCATCCTCTGGTACAGTGACACCCAGGCATGATAGGGGCTACCAAAAGGGCCTGGAAAGGGGAGATGAAGAGGCCAAGGGAGGGAAAAGACAATCCAGAAACATTAGACATTTTGTACAAAAATGTGATCTTTATTCTAAAATTGTTGAATCTGGCATAGTAATCTCCTTCTTGTATTTTGAAAAGAACTCTGAAGTATCATAAAACTTCACTTTAAAGAGTACAAAAACTGTATAATTTGTGATAATGGATGACAATCGATAACAAGTGATGCCAATCAATAAGGTCACAAAAAATCTTTTTTCATCAATTGGTCATCGATTATCAATATCAATCAATTAATTTATATCAATTGCCATTGATTGATATTGATTTTAATCGATCAACGATTTCATTGATTGGTAATGCTGGGAAATTAAATCAATTAATTTATATTGATTGCCATTGTACATACATATGTGTAGACATTTCTTAACCTACTGGGATAATGGGGATGCCTCAGAATGTGTTAAGCATTTTTAATATTGTGTACTGTTCTTTTATTCAAAACATTCATTTTAGAAAATCAATTTTCTCATTATTTTGGCTTTTGTATTATTTTCATGCTAGCTTTCTTTAATGTATCCAAATTAACATAATATTCATTCCCACTGTAGGTAAAAAGTTTCTCCAGGCTTAGGTTAGTAAAAAAACTTTTTCACCATGATGGATTACTAACAATTAACATTTAACTATATTATACATGAATATACTGTCATGTTATCTGATGAAAACCAATTTTACTGCCCTAAAGAAAAAGCTTGCAAAATATTGTTAAATTCTATAAAATTTATCCTTATTTCATTTAGATTTAAATGGTCTAACTTGATGGACGATGATGAGAAAACGGTCTCAAACAATGTTGATGAAGACATGGCATCCATGATGTTGGCGGCAGGAATGTGGCACTTGGAGCATGCTCATTTTGTGAGTACAGCATCTTAGAAATAAACTTTTTTAACAAGGAATTATTTTTAACAAGGCTATCTAGTTTAATTAATGTTCACATTAACTACAGGTTAGCAAGAGCATTACAAATGAAGACGAAGATGAAGAGAAAATGAAAGTAAGGCAAATGTATAGTCATTACCATAAGTGGTTTGTTTGGCAATTTTTTATTAAAATGAGCTTTATTGAGAACAAAAATTCACACTAAAAAATTGTACACGCATTATTATTTAATGATGTAATGTACATCAAATGATTCATATATGAACTGCTGATGTATATGAAAGTGATAAATGATCATCGTAGTGAATTTCCAATTTAAGCAATTGTAATAAAGAAGAGTGAAAAAAATTCACATGTGGACTCTGTAGTAATTCTCTGAATATTGTAGTCACATTTCAACACTTAGTGTTGTCTGATCCCATTTAATTTGTTTCAGCAAAGTTTGAATTCCTTGAAGACTGCGGCAAGTATTTTTGAGACAGCAAAGTCATGGGGAGGCTTGGTGCAAGGAAGCAAAGATCTTAGTGGTCAGATAGTTTGTTATCACTTGTGTCTACTTTATAACCCAAGCTATTGTTATCATCTTCTGGATGTTTATGTATTCCCTTACTGCATTTTTTATATAATTAATAATAATTACTAATATGATTATTGTATTGCTTTTCTGCAGTAAAATAATTATAATTAACAATTAGATTATGAGCTCGAGATTTCTATGAGGTGATAGTTGATGAGGCCGCAGGCCGAATCAACTATCACCTCATAGAAATTGAGAGCGAATAATCTAATTGTTTTAGTAGAATTCTAACTGAAATAAATGCAAATAATGGCTTCTAATTATTTTTCTACGCATTATCGAACTATTAAACGCTTTAACAAAATCGCACGCATTGAATTGTCCTTCAGTTGGTAAACTTGCAGTTGTTTACGCGCGTGCACCCGTTTTTCAATAATTTCAAGCTTTTAAAGTCAAGAAACCGCTAATGTCCTTCTTTTAGTCTTCTCGGGAATTTTTTTATCCATTTACATCTAAACGTCCTTTCAAAACTTCGGAAAAACGATAAAAACGTCGCATTTTGTGGACGACCTTCGGCAACTGCACACTAATGGCTGATAGTGTTCGATAGCTCAGCCAATCACATTGCAGCATTTGCATTAGTGTACTAGTAGAATTCTACTAAAATGTAATATTCTTTTGTGTGTGTCTTACAGCTCCAATTCTGAGTGCTTTGCATCTTCAATCAGTTGCTGAAGGACAGGTAAACATGTACTGCACGAATGTTAAAAAACATAATATTTTTAATAATGCTTGTCATAAATGTGGTAGTTTGCAATATTTGCTATTGGTTGGTAAATGGTAAAATTTTCTTTTAGTACTGTTCAATATCAATTATTTATGAGTGTGTGCTATAAATTATACATTTTAAACTGACATTTTTTCTTAGTTGGTAGTAGCGAGTTGTAGTGGTTGCTTATCAGGTTTGTTGTATGATCTTTTAAGAGTGTGACCATTAGACGAGCCATCAGCAAAAATCACAAAGCTTCACTGATCAGCGAACTTTGCCATGATGTATCACAGAAGTACACCACGGCAGCTGGAGAAGTTGATGTAAGTCACTATTGTTCATTTTCAGGTTGTTTGTTTCCTAAAAGAAAATGAAAACAAATAATGACAAAAAAATATATAAAAAAGAATGATGTTTAAGTTCAAGTTCAAGTTTCCTGGAGAGAGTTGACACTGCTGTATTGAACAAAAAGTACCCAGAAAATCCTGAATGTCACATTTTAGCTTGCAAATGTTTGGGGTTAGAACTGTAAGTTTAACTTTATCTTAAGCATGTACAGTAATCGCCTTAACCTTTTAACAGTTTTATCATCTTGCATTTTTCCATATTTAGACTTCACATCATGAAGGACAGAAATGGTCAACATACTTAAAGTTTCAAGGTACATGACAATTCTACAACCGATCTAACAGTATAGGGTAGACTGGTTCAAGTCATGCTGGGGTCACAATGACTGCATGTGTTCAAGACCCTTTACACGTACTCTCATTGTGCCTCTCTCCACCCAGTTGGTTAAACAGGTATCAGTGAATTAAATGTTGGGGATAACCGTACCAATGCTTATGGACTAGCATCCCATTCCTGGAGGGAGAGGGGGGAGGGGGGGGGGGGGGGGCATTAGAGATACTTCTTGGTGTTCCATGCAACGGAAGCCAGCACAGAGGTTTATGATGTTAGGCTTAAAAGACTTAACTATTAAATGCCAGCCTCTGTGTCTATGAAGTGAAAAAAATTTTTGCGTTATTTTGCAGCTTGTTATACCTTATTATAGGAAATTAACGCTTGTGTTAATTAAGGTTTTGGAAATAAAGGCGACTTAAATTAACGCGAAGTGAACCAAAAATTTCTTCCCAATAAAGGGAATTAACGCGAAAGAGGAGCTGAAATTTCAAAATGAAGAAAATTAACGCGACCACACACAAAGAAACGGAACTTGTAGAGACAACAGGAACAAATTTATTGTAACACACTGTTAATAGGTTAACAAAATCCAAAACCCAAACGAATCTTGCTACTTCCAGCGTTCTTTTGAGTGCCAACGATACTGGTGGATCTCCATCCTGATAAAACATTGCTCGAAAAATCCAAATTAACGCTCCACTTAATTAATGGCGCGGAAATTAACGCTCCACTAAATCTTAAGGGCGCGGAAATTAACGCTCACAAAAATTAACGCGACTTAAAGGGGCTTTGTCACGGATTTTAACAGATTTTTAACAGCCAAAATTTATACTTGTGTCGAGGGAAACCAAAAAATAATAGTCCATTTTTATTAACAATTGCTATATTAGAACACCGAAACTGTTAACAAGCGTCTTTAGTTGCAGATGGCTACGATGGAAATGGATTATAACTTGAAAAGTTTAGCAAAACTTTTCAAGTTGTTTCCGCACGTCTACAAAAAATCCATATTTTATAGCCGTAGTTAGATTTCTATCCACATATTAAGGTTATATCTTCCTCAGTTGATGTTCAAAGGTAATGATTTTCATGGGTTAAGTTGCCTACCACTAATTTTAGAACAGTTTAGACCAAAAATCTGTGAAATCCCCGTGACAGAGCTCCTTTAAATTAACACGAATTTTCCAAATTCGCGTTAATTTCATGAAGCCTTAATTTCCTATAATAAGGTATGTACTTTTCGAAATGCCCAAAAACGAACAGTGTTAAAGGGCGAAAAATCCAAGTTTTTGCCGCCCAAAGTTCGAATTTGACGACTGAAAAGTGTCCGGAGACTGGATCGAGTTTTGACGCCACGTTGGTTGCAACTCCGCGCTTCTCAGTGAATCTCTCTAAAACACAAAATTATGTATAGTGACGAGTCCGAATTTAGCGTTTTGTACGGCTCTTCAGGTAGTGAAGGTATTAAATAAATGCCTAACATGTCTTTTTTCAACAGGTGAGTTATACATGGCTTTAGCAAGATGTTACCAGGGTGTTCATCTCCTTGAAACTGAAGAAAAGTAAGTCTGCTTTATGTTAAGTTTGTTGATGGCATTTACTGTGCAGAAAGTAGTGTTCAAATGCTTTATAGTCAATTTTTCTCGGTTGTATAAAAAATGTTCCCTGCACTTGTTTACGTGATACTGGTTCATTTGAATTGATTTTCAGGTGTGGGGAATCTATTGCGGTGTTAAATGAAGGATTCAAGCACTTAAATCAGGGCACTCATCTCGCAAAAGTAAGTATAAGTACATTTATTTAGTGCCTTTTGCTACTAGTATACCGCACTGTAATCTTTGTGGTTAGTAAACATGATTGTTTCGCTGAAGAGTGGAATTTTGCGTGAATAAGTTCTTGCATGTAAATAAGAATATCACATTGTCACTGTTTATTAAGTGATTGGAAGAAAATCCAAATTTTTCAGATAGAGTGGTTTTCATTTGAGTGTCGAAAGTAAGTTGTATCTGCTTTGGTTTTGCATTGTTGTGCTTAGTGATTGGTTTATAAAGCCCATGCCACTTTCTCAACCATTCAGAAGTAAAACCAAAACCGATCGTCACTCGCTCACACACGTTTTCCCGCGCTTTACATTATTTATTTTGAGTTTTGATTGGTTCATTGGATTGTCTGCATCCTTTGTGATTGCATGGCCAGAGTGATTGGTTTTGGTTTTACGAAATGTTAGGCATTTTACCGTATTTACTGGATTTAGTTGGAAGTGGCTATATTTCATAGCTCTCTCTCCCTCTCTCTTCTTATCATCTTTGAAAGAGCGTCGCCCTCGAATAAGCACCGCAACCAAAACACTAAAAGTTTAAAGAGCGCCACCGCGCTAATTCGAGTAAATAAATTCAAACAACCCAGTTACGGTGGGATGTTGAGGGGCTTTTTTCTATTTTTTAAAGTATCGTCTTATTTGGAGGAAGTGTGTGGCTGGCGATCAAGACAACTGGAGTGCCTGTCCTTTGTGCTACGTTTTTTCCGTAAACTGTAAAGCAGGCCTCAGTCGAACAAAATTGTAAAAGAGCACTCGCTTGGGCAGCACGGAAAGTACCGAGAATCTTCAAGCTTTTCTTCTTTTAATGGGTCAAAAAACAGCCAACTTACTACTTTTTACAATGTGCAAGCTTTTATGCCATCTTAGGGTACGCTTAGGACAACAGCCAAACACTGGCCAGGTGGCTAAAAACGAAGTACTCGGATGCACATCCCAAGCGTGTGCAGCTGACTTCCTAAGGCAAGCAAAGATTAACTAATCGAAACTGGAAAAATACGACTATTTTATTGTAATGTATTTTTATTTGTTATTTCCCTACAGGAATACGACAAGATTAAACCAAAAACTAAACTTCACTTGGCTGAATCTGCGCCTTTTGAAAAGTAATTAAAAGTACTTTCAGTTGTTTACGTCTTATATTTTTTGTAGTAGAGTTCTCGATATCTTTTCTTGCTTCCATACTGAATAGCATCGGTTACTGGGATTGAGATCACTTCGTACATTTTTTACACTACATGTATACAAGAGTATAACTAGGAGAATCTCTGGAATATCAATACATTTCTGATAATTTGTTACTTTTGAATTTGTTGATGGGCATTTAAATACTTGTAACGTGAATGCTATAAAAATTCATTACGGAGTTACCGATGATGTAGATGCCGATCACTCGTATTTGTCAGCAACGTAATAGAGTCTAACGTAAATACATGAATTCTATGCTGTAATTGACATTTTTCAGTCTGATGAAGGTGGTGAGAGGCCACCGAAAATTCAGTGATAGTAAAACTTCAGATCGAATGAATCTTAACTCAAAGAATTAGGGTCTAATAGTACAGTATCTAAAAGTTTAGTTACTATTTCACGGGCTTAGTAAAACCACTCTAACGTGCTTGTCAGGAACTTTGCTTGAATGCGGTTTTTATTATTATTATTATTTTTTCTTTCTTTCAGGATAAAGAAACTTTTAAATGAAAAGAAAGCTAAGAGTGATAGAGAAAACAACTTAATTTATCACCAAAGGCTGCCTGAGGTATATATGAAGAAATAGTCAGAATTTGTTTCGTTATTTGCTGGGGAAGGTAAAGAAATTTATCAGATACCAAGATGCATTTAAAAAAAAGCATGTGCAGAGTCCGGCACTGTTCTGCTCCTTCATTTCACGTTTTTTTTTTGGCGACGTTCTCTGTTTCTCGCCTCGTCACTGTCGTCGTAGTTTGCTAAAGCTCCATATAGTTGTCAATTCCTCATTGATTGCTATCTTTAATTCTGACTTATCGACGAAGGTGGCCTTCTCGAAACCAATTATCACGAATTTGTGAACGTGAAGCACTTTTCAGAATGTCACTTTACGGAATATCTCCTAAACTGACCAAGTTCTTTATTCTTATAAACTGCGTACGTTGAGGCTTCCACAAAAACGTACGGAGAAGTAAGCAAATAGTCACCCAGTACCTTTCAGTAACTTAAATAAGTAACTTTCTGTTTTTCGCCATATTTACACCAGGAGTGCCTTCCTCCCCCGGATCCCAAATGCGTTGTTCACGTGACAGCCCTTGAATTACAAACTGGAGAGGATCTCACAAGGTAAGCAGCGAGTTATTGTGGTTGATTGTGGACCAATTAAAAGCCCCACTGAAGCGTACATACGTACCGTCAAATCACAATAGATATACAAATGCATGAATAGTCGCACTCCGACACTGAGTTTTCTTTTTGGCGGGTATTAAATTAGGATTCGAAGGCAATGATTGTAACAGAAATTTGCTAAGTATGGTATTTCCTGCTCTAAGCCTTAGTAACAATGCGGTAAATAAATGATGAGATTTACATGTATGATCGTATTCGTGAACAAGAGTATTTGCCAACAGACGCCGAAAACTGTTTTCAACAGAATTTTACTAATTCTCGCTTTCTCTTCTTTCTCTCAAACCATGTAGAAACGTCTTGGAGAGCTCAGACGAAAAACAACCCGAGGGGGAGGGGGGAGAAGGTGCGACGGATGAAGGTACAAGCTGACAAGAACAATCGAAAGTTTTAAATCGCGTTTTTAGTCAATTCTTCAACTCACTACACTGTTTTTTTTAATACGTTTTTATTGGAATTTTATCTTAAGGATGATAATTAACTTTAGAGTTACGAAAAGCACGTGACCTGCCACAAGTTCTAACTTTTCTCGTTCACGGTCTTCTGTGGGCCTTCATTCACCCTGGTCTGTAGCAAAGGAGAGTAGTGTCAACTCGTGCACGGAGCCAAACTACCCTTGGTTTGCACATTCGCAGTTTATGGCCTGCGAGCAGGTTCTCCGCGCGAAAAAAAAGACTCGCAGGCCAGCAGTTTAGATCTATAGAGATCTGTAGACGATGAAGAGAGTACGGTAGAAGTGATATTTTGGTCACAGAGAATATACTCTGGCTGGCTTTTGAGTCTTTTTTATATGTATTTCTTTTAAATTTGTTTTCCCGTTTTTTTTTTCGTGTACGGATGGATCTTTTATCAAATTATATTTAAGTACAATGATCAGAAAGTTAAATTCTTTTTATATACAGCCTCGCTGTTGGCCTTAATTGTGTTTCCGTTTCAAAATAAACGGGCGAACATATATATGTAAAATAACAGCCGTTGCATCAAGGCTTCAACATTTTCTTTAATGCACTTGAAATAAATATATCTCAGATAAGGTAATTCAAGTTCACCTTAATTCTTTTCAATGTATTCCATTTTGATGGTAAGAACACAGTTTTCATGTTTAGTAAAAATAATAAAAATTTATGGTTATACTGTAATAAGGCCGGTTAAATTTCGTTAGATGTTAGAAACTGGGTGATATTAAAAGTAATAAACAAATAAAAGTTAAACTGTTAAGATAAAATTTGTGTCTGTAGAGCTCGATCAGGTGATGTACAATATTAAAACACAATGTAAAATAAAACCTTTGTGAATCCATTCGGTCGGTTAATTACCCTACAGGCAGTTGTTAGCAATGGGCGCAGGAGAAACCAACTGGCCGCAGGGTGTCAGTTAATGGGACAAAGCGTCTGAAATATGAGAAGTTAAGGAAAACTCTCTTCCTTGATGATTTAATGCGCTCTTATTTGACCGGCATTGAACTAGACAGACAGACAGTGTGGTCAGCTCTCGAGATATGGTTTTCAAGTGGTCGAAGTTGGCCGTTGCGGGCTATGCGTTGTGAGCTTCTGTGAAGCTTGCGTCTTATCGCGCTCCTGGGCTGCTGGCTAATTGCTTGGAAAACCTGGTAAAAATGCTGGAATAAACTCGCGACTGATTTCGCGTCTTCTTCAGCCGTCTGGTCGCCCTGTTCTAACTATAGAAACGGGCACACAGATCATTAACGCCGCTTCCTGGCCCCTTCTTAACAGATCAAGTCGCTTTTAGTGTGGGTTCAGCTGATGTTTATTGATAGCTCATATTTAGGACTAAAACAAGATAGTGTTTTTAGAAAAGTGCACGCTTTTAATTAATAGAAGATACCTAGATATGGGGAGTTTTTGAAGGAAAGCTTTTAACTTTATTTTTTTCATTATAACTAAACGATATGTAGATAGCAATAAAATGTTCTGCTATTAGCATAAAAGCAACAGGTGTAATTTTTTTTACATTTAGTATTGTGTTGGCACATAATAAATGCGTTGAGGTAGTTATTTAATTCATTTTCTCTGTTCGATAAAGATAACCAGCCTTTTACGTGTAAAAATACTGTAGTTTATTCGTAAGCATTGATCGTCTCGTGTAATTTTGGCTGTGTAACAAGAAAATACTAGTTTGTTTTGAATAAAGTTGTTTTGAACGTTTTCAGTTGAGACATTTATTGCGGTTATCTGTAAAGCGATCGTTATTTCTATTGTAAGCGACAAAGTTAAGTCTACAATATTAAAATTCCCTTTTATTTCTTTTTATATGCTAAATAGTCTTGCATGTGTTTTTCTTTTGTTCGGTTTATCGCACCAAGGAATAAAAAACAAAACACAGAAGTTTTCTCGATTTGGTCTACGCCAGTTGGACTGTTTTACTTGCAGTGGCTCAACGATTTTGTAAATTTTCCATATTACCAACTTCAAACGAGAATTTCATCAATGGCGAAACGTTGGTGACCTTTGAAGTCGGTACAGTGTCATCGAGTGGCAAGTTTTTCGTAAATTAACAGTTTCCACGGTGTCAAACTTCTTCTCGAAGTATCCCAAGCTGAGCAATCGTTTCTTCTTTTCATAACACCAGGACTTCACCTCTCGCTGAACTATTCCACGAGAGTTTTATTACAGAAATACACCCGTATTCTTGTAACAATAACGGGAGGTTACTAAGCAGGCACTTGGCGCGGCTACCCAGCGGGACCGACTTTAACTTAGACCATCATGGAAAACTAAAGAAAATGGCACAAAATAAAACATTTGGAAGATTCCAGAAATTAAAGAAACCGTGAACGTGTTTTGTTTATTTTTGCGACTAACTGAATAAATATGAGGAACGAACATAAATTTCTGGTGCCACAATAATGCTTGTTCGTTGTTAATCAAAGATAGCTTGATATTTCAGGATCGTTTACTGAGAAGCCCCGTCAAGGTGTACTGTGACTTGTTGGGTAATCTTATTTTGGCATTTCTTTCTCTCCAAAAGGGATTGAAGAGAGAACGAGCGAGAGGAGAAATTGTGCAAATAACGTCGATCCTCTCGCTTGAAGCCTGACCGGTTTTAACAACCTGCTCAATTAATTCATTTGAAATCATTTGTTTCATGTTTCATTGTTAAAGCATTAACTCATATCTAGGCTGATCGTGAGTGCTTTATGTTGTTTTCCACGGAGGCTTTGTCATTTAGATGTAAAAAGAAGTGAATTACTCTTGGATTACAAGCGTAAAAACGCGAAAATCAGCCGCATAATTAAAGCGCCCGTTTCCTGATGATATTTTCAAAAAGAAGCATTTGATCGATAGTTTTCCTATGATGTTTCCTTAGGATCATAAGCCGAAGAAAAATTATTCGAACGGAGACAAAAGAATTTTTTTTTTTAATTTAGTTGCTTTCACTATTTATCAAAAAAAAAAATTACCTTAGGGAAAAATAATTCCCAAATTTTGTTTTGATCGATTTGCGTGGATGGATGTTATTTTTTTTCTCGCCCGTTGTTTGGAACCATCAATCAAGTTTATTTTAAAGGAAGTAAAAAAAGAATACTTTTCTGCGTCGCATACATTGAACCAGTAAGATAACCCTTCATTTTAAAACGTAAAAATATTTATGTGACCTTTTCACCAATAGGGAATGCGGCCTTGTACAAAATAACGTTTTATGTAATTTGCGCTTTGTATCTCACTAAAACATATCTATTGCAGTTCATAATTCATCGCTCTTTTTCGTTTTAAAATCCGGATGTCATCGATCGATTTTAAGAAAGAGCTTGAAGATCCATGAAAATCCATGTCAATATTCACTTACACAAACAAGAATTTTATCCTTGGTGCTCTTATCTTGGCGATTATAATGACAGAAGTGATTCCTCCTGTCGGTTTCTCGTACAAATTATGTCCGCTTTGCTAGCAACATTGTTATCGAATTTTCTATAACGCCATGTGGCCGGAAAAGTGCACGGAAACTTGATTGAATATTATGCATTGACGTGGCTTACTGAATTTAATGGGCTTTCCCATCTGTTCTTTGAAGAGTCAATAAACTATTGTCTACGACGCCCAAATGGGTTTCTAGGAACTCGTTCGAATTTTCTTCGCTTCGCGAAGAATTAACCGAACCAGCATGTTTTTCTTTGCTAAAGCGAAAGAAGATTCCTCGTCTCCGGATTCTTCGACTGGAAAACCACCGCCTTTACTGCGAAGGCACGACACTTTTGGGAGTGCCGAATTATTCGAGGCTTGGGCGAAAGATTCGTTTATCAACCAAAGCACAATTGACATTCTGGTGAAAACGCATCAAATCGATTGCTTGCCCGCGGTTCTCGCGTTGAAGAAGGAAGATTATCCTCAGCTTAACCTTCCGGTTGGTCAACGAAGACTTCTCGAAGAAGCGGTTGACAAACTTCGCCAAGAATATGAGCTGGTTCGACCGCCGACACCAAAAGCCATAATTAATCTCGAGATGCCGGTTTATAAATCAATGTTGGAGATAGGAGAACTGGCAGAAGAAGAGACAGGAGCGAGTGAAGTGGACGAAGGATCTGCGGGTCGCTATGAAGAAATGCCCGCTTCCCGCGCGCAGTCGGGGCACGTTTCGCAAAGAAAATCGGGACAAGCCAGGAGTTATGTGGAGTCGGGAACGGATAAAAGGGACAGCGGCCCCGAAAAGGAAGCTTTACTGGTGACTGAACAAAGTATAGCATCCCCACAGACAGCGCAACGGAGAAAAGGTTTAGACTACACTCCATGTATTTCTAAATGTTTATTAATAATATATTTATCAATGTTTGATTACATTCCACTCGATCTTTCAAAAACTATTCAGTGCAAGCCATTTTTTCATCGCAGTTAATTTGTTGATGTTTCGCGCTTGAGGAAGATTTTCTCACCAAGGATGGTAATTTTGTTTTTGATATGTTATGTTAATAATTTTTTGTCTCTTTAACGCGAATCAGTTATGATGATGGCCGCTGTGCATAACTTGTATAACAGCGGGGTTTTAAGATCATTTATCGGGGTTTACTGAATTGTGTGATGCTAAACCTCTCAAAACAAGGCTTCGGGTTTTTTGAACGACTTCTTAGAGAACATAAAGGACTAAAAGCTAACAAAAGGTGTATTCATGCAAATATTCAACAAACGCTCACAAGTGGAAAGAAAGTGCTAGAATTATTGTGTTTGTTTTCCTGCAAGCGTGGAAATCATTATAAAAAAGGTAATTTGTCAATTTTATGTTGTTGTTGTTGTAAAGTCGCTGGAGTTTTGCGAGAATCGAAACGCAAAAGAAAAGGAAAAATGTCTGTCGCAGTTTCTAATTAATTACATTTATTTAGCTTACTTACAAATTTGTCTGCGAGTGGGAAGAACTGTTTTGCTAAAAGTGCGAGGGTTGAGAAAAATATGCCTGAATTTTAAAGACGATCGCCCACTCTTTGGTACATAGTTTTTGAAAGTGTGTCTTTGTATTTTATAATTAATATCCAGTAGAAGATGGCATTCGTCGCCTTTTAAACCGATTTCACCTGTCGTCTTGGTGAATACAACGAGAAAACACTCACGCACAAGATGGCTAATGCTATTAAACACTAAGGTATAATTTTCATGATTTGATTAGTGAAGTATTCAACTGAACTTACGACTGATGAATCGTGCGAAGTCATAATTTAAAACAGATTTTTGAGGACATTTTTAGAGAGAAAATGCTAATAAGTTACATCAAGCCAAAAACATAAATTTGCATACGGCGTTATTTTGTCTCATAATCGCACAATTCAATCAAATGCTACAATCTCGCACGTGCAAGTTAATGGTTGATTTTTGGCGGGAAATTTCTTAATTATAAGGACTGAGCGGCCATGTTGTTTCTTGGCGACGCTTTGTTGCTTTTTGCGTGACGGGACTTAGTGTTAGGGACCAATGGGAGCGACTTTTTAGATTGCCTCATGTATCTTTCAAATCAGGATCGCTGTATTTTTTTTTTGTTATGATCAGATCGATGCATGAAATGTAGATGACGCCGAAAGCGATTGATACCGTCTTTAGCACCTGGCCAAGAAAGCATGCGTATTCTCATTTACACTCATTTTTGACGATTGTTTCTTATTTGGCACCGGGGATAGCTTCAAACGGAATAAACCCGGTTATGCAATCACCATGTTATGAAACGCTAGAAAAACACAAAAAGTGGAGTAATTGGCTACAGGCGCGCGGGATTTGCATGTTAGACACGCGAGGCAAGAGAGAGCTCGCGGTACGCACGTCTGGTAGCGACAAGAGCATGGCATCTTTTTGTAGTCTGGGGAGTTGTGCTAACATAACCAACCTTCCGCCCGGGGTATATGGCGTTTTGGATAAAACGCTCTCCGGCGCTTCGTTCTAATATGTCATTTTGCTCACTAAGAGGGAGTCAGGAATTTAAATTTAAAACGAACGACTTGAAGCAAGTCTTTTTTCGTACATTGTAAGAGCTCTCGAGGTTCGACATCCTTCTTAGGGTCCTTTTTCAGATAGACTGGGATCGACGTTGCTTGAGGTTTTATTCCGATTCTTACTTTCAAAAGTTACTTAGGATTATACATATAACCTGCCCTGGGAGGTGTGTCGGCGTAGTGGTGGGTTCGAGCCCTGACCAGCTAGGTCATTCATTTTGTGTTCTTGGACAAGACACTTCATTTTCACTCTGCCCCTCTCCACCCAGGTGCATAAATGGCAGTAAAGTTATGCTACGATGAGCCTCCCGTCCAGGGATTGAAGAAATAGAGGTAGACGAAATACTGATAGTCGCTTAATGCTACGGTTTGCCCGATGCAAACCTATACCTTAAGTTGGGTAACAATCTATCGAACTTTTCTCCGAAAGAAACACCCCCCCACTAACATCAACAACAGACGATGATAACGGAAATGAATTTGAGTGTCAGGTACTCATGAACAAATCAAATCAAAACCTTTATTTAGACACGATAGAGTAAAAAGCTACATAGCTTGTGTGGTCGTGTATAAATAAAACATTAATACTAGTGGATAAAAGGCATTCTGTTGTTTGGACTATTATTAGTTGATGGAATGGTTCAGTACTCTGTTCGCCAAAAATGCTCTTTTTCAACTATCTTCTCGTTGTTTGAAAATAATGTGATGAAACAGTTTCTCTCGTGTTCGATATGTTACGTCCAAAATTTATCCACAATTGCAGTGCGAGTCAAAAAAGCATGAACTCTAGAATTATTTGTGGAGCGTTATTTTGTCGTGTGAAAGAAAAAAAAACAATCAGGCGAGAATTGAAAAACCTCGAAAAACGTAACGGTAATTTTGCTGTGATTTAATCTACCATCTCACTGGTCCAACCCATCAACGTCAAATCAAAGTGTGCACCATTTTTCGGATTTGCATACGGTGCAGTAACTTTAAACTAGATAAACTGTTGAACTAATGTTTAATGCTGGAGCATCAATGGCCTTTCAAATAACTGGCTCTGTTAACCGGCATGGTCTAAAAAATCACTTTAAATGTATTTTTAAGACTTTGACGTTAATCAGTGACTGTGCATCAACCAGTGGCGGATCCAGGGGAGGGTCCCCCTTATTTTTTTCGGAAATAGCGCATTTGCTTTGATCTGCCGGAATTATCTTCGCAGAATTCAACATTTATAGTCAAGCCTTCAACTCCCCCCCCCCCCCCCCCCCCCCCTCGTTTAGGTGAAGGTCTGGATCCGCCACTGCCAATAATATGATTATAACACACGGAACATCTGGACGCCTTGGAGAGGACTATACCACGTTTCTTTGCGGCCTTTTGTAGTCTGAGTCAGATCGTACCAAAGAATATTTTGACTTATTTTCCTTCGTGTTATTCTGTTCAAAATATTCTAAATGTTTCACTCATCACTGCTGAATCAAAATTGATGGACTACTTTAAATGTAAGTTAATTTCTATCATTTCTTGATCTTTATCCAAAGCATGAATTCGCTGGATGCTGCTTGAATATTTGCTTTGAACCAACAGCATATGTTCATCAGAATTCAGAATTCAAGTTTAGTCGGTTAGTCGGCGTCATGAAGTAATAAGATTTTAAGGATTTTCATTTTCATGCTGTCTTGAGTTCGTAACTAGTACTCTCATTTATAGCTTTTGTTAGTCTCCGTCTTTCATCCAATTTTTTTAAAAGTATTCTTGGCGTCTCCAAATCTTTAATTCTATTGTTTGGTGAAGTAGAATTAGTAGACGAATCGATAGATTTATAAATCACAGTGTAGTACAGCGTGCGGTGACTTTGTGCGGAGTAAGCTACGTTCACACTGATTCAGACATCGCCCAATATAGCGGGATGTCTATACCTAAGACAGGGAAGTGGTTGATGTTTTTTTAAAGCTGAATCTAATTAAAATCCCGTGGGCCTTTATTCAGGAGGGCTCATCATCGGAAAGATTTTGGAGAACTTGTTTTTAGGCTTCTCAGGAGGGCTTATTTTCGGGGGCCGGGGCGTTATAGGAATTTTACGGTATTTTTATAACTTTTCTTTTGCTCTGCGCGACCTGAGCCGTAGAAATTATCTAAGGGCGCGTTCGTTTGGGATCAATCAGGAATAAGAATAATCGGAATAATGCACGTTAGCGTTCGTTTGGCTGCTCTTCCTACTCCGGAATACTTGGATTGACATTCTGGCTATTCTGCTCCCAGGAGCAGAATAGCCGGAATATATTCCAGAATATTTTCTTATTCCAGAATATTCCCAAACAAACGTGCCCTTAAGAATATCAACGTCAACATTTCACTTTTTGTTTGATTTTTTGTTAGATGGTAAATCGTCCCCAAGACAATCTCAAGTACAAGCCGACACAAAGAATTACCATGACAACGGTGATGATGACGACGATGAGTACACAGCGTGCGCATGTCAGAGATGGTTGTTCATCACACTATTTATGCCAATACTTGTTGTTTTATCATTTTTAGGATTCATTTTCATTCTTTTACTTATGCCATGTAAGTATCAGTGTCGCTGCCTTGCTTATTTAGTTGCATGTTTACGTCGAGATCGTCCACCCAGTCCCCAAGCGTTCTTATGTCTTTCGTTGCCAAATCAAGGAGCGCGAGGCCTGAGAAGAAGCTTTCAACGAGGTCACTGATCTACGCTTTTGACTCCTACTGAAACGAGCAGACCAGTGTCGCACTGAGACAATCCGACGTGAATTTGAAATAAGGTTCATGTGACAACTTATCAGTTCGCAAATGATCTAAACCTTGGGGTGATTTTGGATTAAAATTGCTCCGTGATCGATATTTGCGCTCGCTTATGAAAGTTTATGATATAAACAAGTTTTACGCGTGCTGTGATGGGTTGATCATGAAAAATTGCACCATCATGACGCTGGAAGTTTCATTCCAATCTCGCGTTAATTTATCACTCTTGATTCTTCTTTCCTCAGTTCGTTTATGTTGCCCCAAAGGCGGAGTGTACACCAACGTTTTAACATTTTTATTTGAAGTGTTTATGATGGCTCCTTGTTTGGCGTGCAAGTGGGCTTCTGGGAAAGGAAAACAGCGCGCAAACTGTGCCACGGGGGACAAGCCTCGCTACGGTGGAACAGATGACGTGGAACTTGGCGACAAATGACGCTGCCATACGGGTTCAAGAACGTTTTAAAAATTTAATAGTCGTACATGTACATTTTACTTCTCGTTTGAGAATTTATTTTGGGGGTTGTGCTTTCTCTGGTATTGTGTTACTGAATGGGAAAAAAAAATGGAGCGCTGGGTTGTGCTCTTTATGTGCCTCGTAGGCTATAGTTGTTACCGTCTAAACATCAGTTTCTTCCCTTCCTGGCTTCGTTCCGCTCTCTAACGACTTAAAAAAAACAGATATCTAGTCGCACGCATCGTATACTTTGCCCAGCATTGTTGGTCATCAAGCGAGGGGTCGAGAAGCAGCTCTCGCAAGATCTCACAGGAAGCGCTATCCTTTGAAAGAACAATAATTGAACAAACTACAGGAACTATGCTGGCCCTAGCCCCCAAAACAATAGCAACTGCTACACTAGAGTACCGGCAGAATTACAAGCTTGCGAGAGCTGCTACACTTGTGCAACCGAGAAGCGGAGTGTTTTCGATCAATGACAGGAGGGTAAAACAGAAATTGATCTTTAGGAAAGGAAGATACACTATACAGAATAGAAAAGATTCCCCACGTCCCACGCTAGAACCCTCCAAACCAAAAGTCCCGACAAACAATCGCAGGTCAATGGCCTGTTTAATAACGAATACATGTAATAATGAAATAAACCCCAAATTATGGTACAAAAGCTGCTGGAAAAATGACACAGGGAATTCTTCTTGAGCGTCAAATTTAAATTAAATTTTCAGAAATAAATTTCCCACTATTTTGGCAAACATACTTGTCCCCACTTTCAAGAGCCCCTCGTCAGAGATAGCATTTATTTATTTTAAAATCAAACCTTATTTAGGAAATTACAGGAAATGTCACGGTAAATAAATGTTCCGCGCATTAAATTGGGCAAAAGACGAGGAAATTACGAATAAGACTCGCATTACAGAGGTATTTTTGAAGACAAATTAAATTTTCATTTTATTTATTTATTAAAAACTAAACTGGTACTTTTGATATTACGTTATGTCTGAAGATTCTGATATATAGAATTTTATGAATAAGATGGAAGTAAAAGAGTCTGTATCTAGCAATACAAGCACATTTATTCTGATTCATTCCTTCGAGCCATCACTTTTTCCTTCGTAGAAGCTCAAAGGAAGTTTAGAGTTTCCTTCACTCAAAACTCCCCCAAACTCCCTTTCAGGCTCTGCGAACGAGAAAGAGCCAGCTCAGATTCGTGATCGAGTAAAGGAAAAACGAAAATGGAGAGAGCCAAAATGGAGAGAGTCAGACTTCTCTTCACCCTGTTGTTTGATATTACGGTGTGCAAATAAACACAACGTCAATCAATGTTTTGCTCTCTATTTTCCCTTCTCCTTCCAGATTCAAAGATATTTTTCTATCTCATGGCAAACAAACAAAACAGAGAGGTTTGAATGCCAAAAATATCACGATGTATGGTCCTTCGAGCCGGAAACATGCATAGATCTTTCCTCTTATATATACAAAAGGCGACCAACGGTCCGAACGCGCATTCTACCGCTTTTTCGCCGGGTATTTTGATTCAAAATGTGGTCACTGTTTTCGGCGGTTGTACAACAACTTCTTGTGTCATTTACAAACCATTATCTAAAGGAACGTTCGTTGGTATAAATATGTCCCATAAGAATTACCCGAAAATCGCATCAGTACAGACTGTTGGTGGCCTTACTACCGTGACTGTAATGGAAAAAAATACAGTCATTAGACTAGTGGGACAGTTTTGCAAGCGAGAAAGCTACGGGTTCTGTAGTAAATACACCGTCTATGTCACATTGGGTCGACTGGAATCTCATTTGGCAGTCATGAGATTTATGGTAAGTTACTTGTCAAGTGAAGCCATCATATGAACCTTAACTTAATCTACAAGCCTCAGATATATGAAGTTGAGTGTTCGTCACCTTTTGAACAACGTGCAAAACTTTAATTAAAAGTAAGAATAGGGCATGTTCATATTCTCGACATCGGGCTAGAAAATGGAGGCTAATGCAGGGAAATACTATTAAACCCGCCCGTCAAAGGAAGATGAGAGTTGTCGTCAACTGAAGAGAAAACTCTGATCGACTCTCACGAAAAATTTGAGCATGTTTGAAGTCGATGAGAGCGCATGAGAGTCCATAAGAGTTTCAGGCCAAACGAGAGCGAGACTGAGTTTGAACTCTCATTGCCGTTTGGCCAGGGCTTTAAAATCAACTTCACGTCATTTGTATTTGAAAAGATTCCACTGCATTAGCCTCGACTGGAAACTTCTTTTTCTTATTGACAACACAACATAAAAGTCCTGGTTGCCTACAAGACACCTTTCAATCACATGGTTGTAAATAGGAAAACGAAGCAACCAGGCCAACTATAACCCTGCCACGTACTCACAGAAGTCACATCAATTTGATACCAACTTTGAAGTGTATAGATGAGCCTCGCCCAGTCTTTGATCACTGATTCAAATTAAATCTGCTGCACATTACTATGATGTGGCAGTGGTGCTGCCCCCGATCTTCAACATTCAATAAAATAAAAGGTAATTTGTTTTGTTTTCACTTTGACACTCACAGGAGCAAAAGCGTACGATTTTCTTGAGAAACTTCAAGTAAACTGAGTTGGCTTTTTCCATAGACTAGATGGCGGCAAGTTTCTACTAGATATAATTATACTTTTTTTGGAAGAAGGCACATATCAATTTGTCAGAATGTCATTTGCAAGCTGTAATAACCAGTTCCAGACAAGATGCAAAAATAAGCAAAGTGCATGCATTTTACTTTGTTCGTAGTTTAATTAGTGCGAAATTTATTTTAAGTAGAAATATATTTTGGGGGTAATTCCCTGAGCCCACTGTAATCTTTCCCTCTGATCAGTGTGGTATGCACTTTACACCATCAAAAGCTTTATGTATACTTCCTAGAATGTACCACAGTAAGCTACTACATGTAGAATGCTCCACATCATTTCCCCATTTTCTACTATATAACAAGTATTTATATCGCACCTAATATCTACATGAGCATGTCGATGTGTTGTACCATTTATGGAAAATAAGTTGCATTCTTGTCTGTATCCAACTCGGAAAAATTCTTGGAAGTTGTCTGATAAAAATTACTGTAAGATCTTGATGTGGCCTGCAGTAGTTGGCTAGCAGGCACATTTATCCTGATTCGCCTGCTGGTCTGTGTGCAGTGAGTTTGATGGTCGGCCTGCCAGTGGTTTGTGTTGCACTCCTGACTCTGCGGCATTGAGGTCCAAACTAATCAAATGCAGAATAAAGGGTTTTTTAACTCATGGAATCAAAAATATTAATACTTGTTTTGCAGCTCTTACCAAGAATATGATAATGACACAATCAAAGAAAGGTCCTAAGAGCAATCTCTCTAATCCTTCAAGTGCATTGCAAACCGCAGTAAGCCAGGTCAGCTTGGAGTCAGTTGTTTATCAGTGCCAATATGGGGATTTTAAAGACTGGTATCAAAGCACAAGGCGCCAACATAATTATAAAGAGTATTCATTTGCTTTTCTACTAATAGGCTGCTAGTTTAGAAATAGTCTTTACACGAGCCTAGAGGCTCATCAGGCCGGGGCTTATCCCGGTTTCGTAGCATGAAGCGACTAGGAGTATTTCTACTCCCACCTGGATGGGATGCTAGTCCATCGCAGGGTTACCCCCAGCAGTAAATTTGCTGGTACCCATTTATACACCTGGGTGGAGAGAGGCACTATGAGAGTAGTGCCTTGCCCAAGAAGACAACACAGTGCCCTGGCCAGGGCTCAAACCTGGACTGCCCGATCCGGAGTCCAGCGCACTAACCATTAGGCCTCCCTGCCTCCCTAGTATATCACAGTATATTCATGAAGCACATTCTCAAGTTGCATTACTGTACCCCAGCAATTCACTTGTAGCCACTTACACAACACAAGAACCTGGCTGTCAATCCAAATTCCAGTGCACATGTAAATTGTATAGAAAAATTTGACAATAACTACTAAAGACACACCTTCCATCCTGAATATTTTGGTAAATTTTCTTTGCTGTATCTAGGAAAGCATCCTCTACATTTTCCCCACTAAAAATGAAAAGACTGCGATAAGAACTAAGAATAACTACATGGCAGCTTCAGTAAAGTGCAGGCCTGTAGCTCTTTCATTAATTTAATATATACACTATGAAGACAGAAGATTGCGCTGATACTCACGTCTTTGCACTTGCTTCACAATACAGAAGTCCTGCAAGGCAAATATAGGTACATGTACATATTTGAGTAGATTATAAATTAAATTGACTACCATGCAGTTGGTTTACTAGTACATAAAAATAATGGGCATTTTTTGTGTACACAGTGTAGTAAAAAGAATTCATTTGACGACTTTTTGTTTTGTCAACTTGTGGCAAGTGTACAGCGAAGTGGGGATCCGGCTTCTTCTTGGTCTCTTTGATGACAAATTTATCCATATACTATAGGTAACCACAGAAGAATTTTCGATAGACCGAATGAGTGAAAGATCAAGAAGCGAAAGAAGACAACTGGTGTCCAGGCCCATCACGAAAAGACGCATGGAACGCCTGGAGGTTAAAAATTGCTCACGATCGAAGTGCCGTGTTTTCATCGCTATTTTAGGAGAAAAACTGTGTCAAAATAATCAATTTCTTTGAAATTTATGTTTGTGAGGATGGTAAACAGCTGCTTAATCATTAACATGACACAAATTTCTCTGTTTTATGTGGAAAATGTTCTCAAGATGCGGAAGATGCGGAAGTCAGCGAATTACGCGGATCTGCACCAACGCACCCTGTCAGATGCCCTGTGTTCATAAGCAAAAGAAATGCATGGAAACAGTAAAAGCTGTTTACCATTCTCCTCTGCAAACTGTTTGGCTTCTTCATATGTCACATCCCTCTGTTTTGGCAAAATATAATCATTACATTGAAGTACAAGAGACAAAATGACTGTCTAAACACTTAAAACAGAACTAGAAGAGCAAAATTAGTCAGGTGGCCATTAACACGTACATCATTGTAGTGTGTGCTACTCTACATTCATCAAGACATTTCCACAACTTTCCAAGTAAGTAAAGCATAAACCTGCGTGATGTATATGTTGTGGTTCAATTTTATCCTTGGTTCAAATTTTATTTTCCTTTGTTTTTGGTTATGGTAATGTATGATAATGAGTTTAAAACAAAGGAAAACAAAATTTGAACCAAGGATAAAATTGAACCACAACATATATCAGTGATAACATACTCTTTGACTGGCATAGACTAATTTATTACTGGTAGGTCATGCTGGATGGTAAAGTATGTAGCTTTTGTTTATTTTGGACAGATCGTGCTGTAGTTGGTCTGTGGTATGCCCTCAAATATTTAACTATCAACCTTTCCCATTCTGTCAACAATTTCAACTTAATATATTCTTGTGTACACAGTACTAAGGTCCATTTCTGTGGTTTTGATTGCTTTTGTGGCTTTAAGAGAACTGTGGAACAACTACTTAGAATTGGTTGCTGAGCTATTTTAGAACTGACCTGAGCATCAAGATCCGACTTGTTCCCAATAAGAAATATTACCTAGTATGTAAATAGGGAAAAACAAGCTGTTATTAACAATCATTTGATACAAACAACACAATATGGATACCACAGTTACAAGGACAATAGAGTTTTAAAATTATTTTTTTTAAAACAATATTAAAATTATTATAGCAAGGTCTGACTCATTGCATGTACTGCACATTATTTTACACTGAATGCTTTCATGCACAATCTCCCATGCAGACATTTTTACATCTAGCCCCATAACATTTTCAGTCCTCTAATTAGGACCTGGTAATTACCGTGTTTGGGTTTGTTAAATTTCTTGCATCCGTGAGCCAGCTACTTAAATGATTGTAAGTACTTCTCCTAAAGTAAGCAAGCAAACAGCCACAAGGTTAGTCAAAAGTGGTTTTCGATGTATATCACTTACAACAGTATCCTATCAATTTTCTAGATTAAAAAATACATTGCTAATATGCTATTGCCAGTTAATTGTTACTTATCACATTACAAAACATTTTAAGATAAAATGTTTGTGCTGCTTAATGCAAGTTTCTGGTTTCTGGTAGCTAGACCTTATTAATTTAACTCTACTGGGTGCAAGACCTCTAAATGTAAAGCACACACTGTGTTGGCTAACATCTAGTACATGCAAGTTATGAAGGGGTTAGTGCAGGTCAGCTGATGTCTAATGAAAGCAAGTTTGCATAATTAATATTTTATTCGATCAATTAATAATGTATTCATGTCCAAGGAACTTAAATTTATTGTTTATTATTTACCTTGTAATATCATACACCATAAGGGCGCCAGCAGCACCTCTATAGTAACTTCTTGTAACAGCTCTGAAAAGATTGTTAAACCAAATGATAAGTGGTCAATAATGGTTCTAACTTGCTCTTTACTTCCTTCCTTGTAGCATGCAAATTTTAAGTCCTCTATACGCATCATGAATACCACTGCCAAATTAAAGTACATGTTATCTCACTGTGATTTATAATGCTTCAAGTCGAACAAATGTAACATACAAAGCTAACATTTTTTTTTTTAGTGCATGACCTTGATGAAGAAGAAACAATTGACTGAAACTAGAAAATAAGGACTCCAGGCAATGAGGGAGCAGACAGTAAGGGTAGAGGTAAACGGGTTATGGTGACGTTTATTATAATAAGGCATTTACCTGAATCTTTCCTGTCCTGCCGTATCCCATATTTGAAGCTTGATCTTTTGGCCTGACACTTCAATTATGCGTGTTCCGAACTCGACACCAATGGTATGTGGACAGTCTGCCATAACTGGAACAAACAAGAGATACATATATGGCAGTCAAACAGGCCCATACAGTTTTGCTTGAAATATCACAAAAACTTTATAATTTGCATCACATTACTTTAAAAAGAACAAAGAATATTAGAGTTTTTAAAATAAGAAAAAATGTTAAAATTACATTTCTTTTCTGTAAATTGATGAAGTAGACAGGATTTGCCTACACCCATATCTCCTGCAAAACAAAAAGAACATTTGAATAATGTAAGAGAGCGAACTGTACTTCATACTTTTATAAAAACACCTGTTCACTACAGACACCTCGATCATTAGGCAATAACATAAACAAAATAAAATATATACATCACTTTTAATTATTTAAGTGCCAATATGTTCAGCAGTGCTGTGCTAATTGAGGATACTGTAAAAAATTAACAATTCAAATGTTGTAAATTGAACAGACACTTGTTACCACCATTTGCATTGAAATGCGATGATCGAAATCAAAACACCTGCGAAGACGTTTCCAAGTTTTCCGTCAATCAAAGTTTGAAATGACATTTTGCATGAGCGATCATGAAGTTTAACCGGCAATGAATAAGGCCAGGCCATTGCCACTGCCACTGCTGCAAAGCCATTGTCTTTTGGGATATTTTCATTAAGAAGTGATTTGGTTGCTTAGATTTCTTGGTCATTTCAACTAAGAAAAAAAATTTGTATAGTTTCACTTTCCCTCACGAACTGTTTGCTCCACGCTCATTTCTGAAGTTTGCCATAAAAAAATTGCTTGCCTGCCCGGCTTGCCCATCGGGCAACCAGTAATCTAAAGACGCTAGCCTGACGAATCATTCCACTAGCCCCGGGCTATCGGACAGCACTTTTGTCGCACCCTGTGTTAATTCCCAACTACTAGAATAGATGAACATACATGTACATGTATTTGTTTCAGTAAGACACTCCCTCTCTGGAACCTCTATTTTCATTTGCCCGCTGTAAACACTACCTCTATTGTTATTCAGGGATAGGGGCATTGTTTTGACCTGTTATCTATTGTTTTAAGAACCAATGAAGTAACCCGTTCCAAGAGGTAGTGGGCGACCCATTTATTTAGACTGAAATGAAAAAAAGTTCTGCCTAGTTTTTTTATAAGTAATTTCGAGTAACTGCAATCATTATGGAAATAATGACCAATCAAACAAGAATAATATATACACAGTTTAACTGAGATATAGAAAGTTTCAAAACAGCAGGGGTAATTTGCCGAACACCAAATGGAGAATGCCAAACACGGAAAGCTGAATGTGAAACAAAATCACCCAAACAAGCAAAACCCATTACCATTATACCGGTAATTTAGAGCTAACCGTAAATAGGCTAACCTAAGTGATATTCATGCTAACTGGAGAGTACCTTGTACTCAGGTTAGCCTAAATAGCACTCTGGTTAGCCTGAATATCGCTCTCACTCAAGTTAGCCTAAAAAAAAAAACAGGTTAGCCTGTTTACAGTTAGCTCTCAATAATGGTAATGGATTTTGCTTGTTTTGGTGATTTTGTTTTGCGTTTGTCATTCTGCATTTGGCGTTCTGCATTAGGCAAATTACCCCTGCAGGGTAAATGCCTATGAAGACCATTTAATTTAAGACCATTTAATTTTAGTGAATAGTGAGGGTGAGGATACAGGTCTGTGTAAACAAATTATTGCACAATAATTTGTTTTTGAGATGCAAAATGTATGAGTCTTTGTCTGGGAGCAAGTTTGCTGTGTTTGTCTGTAAGGTGCTATAATTTATGCAAAAAATAATGAAGACAGGCAAACAAAGAAAACATAGCTGTCACAACATTCACAAGGGATAAGAAAAAGCTGCAGTAAAACAGGTACATTTCAAATTTTAATGTAACGTCTGCCAAACAAAAAAAGTAAAAAAAAGCCAAGATCTGAGATCAAACCAAGATACATTTAGACTGGCTGCATCAATTTTCAAAAGATCAACAGACCACTGATTCGTGCCAAATATTTTAATTGAAAATATTTAATCGTTATCACGAGTTACGGTGAGATAAATAATTCAATCTGAAATTTAGTTAACTCGCATTCGTACACGTACAATTTAATCTAAGCTCATTTGGAAACTGGTGACAAAGAGCAAACGTTTGTAATTTAATGTTTAACTTACCGATAATGATATATTTGAATATGTAAGAGTAGTTGTAAGGTCCTGTGGCTGCCATGGTCGGGAAACTAAAATACAAAAAGGAGAGAGCTAAGAAAGAGCTACATTGATCAGGGAAAAGAACACTTATGAAGACGGAAATATATATGCTACATGCACTTTCAGCTAGATGTTCAACACAAATTTTAATAGCTACCAGAGAATAATTTTCTTTAGTTTACGGTGAGTTTACGACTATACTATTCACAGAACGACAAAATCACAATTACGAGATTTATTCCAGTACGAATTACATGTGATTTCGATATATTTTCAGCGATAAACTGGACGATTTTCAATCGCATTAACACGTGAAAGATGCGGTCAGCAGAAACTGCAAGCTCATAGCCTAATGTCACCCACCCCCTTGAAGAAAGATCGCCCAAGAACTGCGCGCTAAATCGCAGCGTTCTATTAAGGAACAGTAAATATACAATCCAACTCAACTATAGCTCCATTAAGAGCACTTACCTCGCCAGTAAATGAAAATAGAAAACCAAAATCCGGAAGACGAAGATTAGAAATATGGCGGATCCCGTGATTCGAAAATAGCCCTGGGCACTGAAAGCATTGTGGGTAGCTCGACTCGGGAATGTTCGGGTTTGCCGAGCGTTGATCGACGATAACGAAGATGATTCGATGCGAAATCAAAAATACGCGGCAGCAAAGCTGAACGATAGGTTATCAACAATGGTGGATGAAGGAAGCAGACTTTTGTCGTGGGCGATAGAGGCCTTCAGCTGCCAAGTAAATGGAAGATGACTTCGGTTTGGAAGCGTCTTCAACGTGTAGGGAAAAAGGCGTCAAAGTTCCAGTTTACTGCCTCGTATCAGTCGCTAACAGTTGAATGTGTCAGAGGTGGAAAATGGTAAGAAGTGAATGCTACAGCGAGTGAAGTTTTGAAGCAAAAATACGCCCTTTAATAGACCACGTCTTGACATCTTCTGTGCCGTTCTTATAAATTGGAAATTTTTTTCTCACCTCAACCAAAACAAAGATATGCTAAATTTTTAATTTTTGTACATCAACTCCGACTTCAAAGGGTTTACAAATATGTACATTACAAGATCAGATAAAATCAAAGTTTAAAAGTCTTTGAGGCATGAAAAGACTTTCCAGTTGATTTTCGGTTTCGTTCGCCGGTCTGTGCTGTAGATAGGTTAATTTTTCTGCCTACGAATTGATCAAGCTTCCATTATAATACGTATGAGATTCATGAATGATATTTTTTCTCTCGTACATCGTGCATTATTATCTCGCGTCTGATGGCATCCGCAACTATAAACTAAGATTAATTGTTTGAATCTTTGCGGAACATTCAGTGAAGTAAAGATTGAAAGTGATTGCAGAACTTGAGATCATAAGATATCTTCCTGGAAGAGTTTATTTTTTAGCCTTCTTCGTTTTCAGCAACTGTACAACTGTGTTCTGTATTGCTTGAGTTAAATTACGATTGTTAATAGAAAGCAATTAGTAAGTGTTGAATCAATACAAAATGTTCTGATGTGTAATAATTATTGATACAAAGATGCGCATTATATCAAAAGATAAATATAGGTGTTCATGTTCACTGTTGTTCTCAGCAAAAAAAAAAAATATTTGTTTTGTCATAATTAAGCAAATTACATAATATCAGTGATCAGTAAACTGGCAAATCTTTAGAGTTCATATCTGGGTTTATTACACCCCCTGGTAGTGGGAGGAGGGTAAAGCGAAACTAACAACGAAGGCAAACAGAGCAAATGCTACAACAAGCACGAGGATTTGAACATGATCGGGTGTTACTAATACCGGGAACGGGGAACGGGGAACGGGGAACGGGGAACCGGGAATGGGAGTCTGGGAACGAGTGTACAGCGATAATCCTTAAGAGAATTCAAAATGGCGGACGAAAACACGGAAATAGAGTAAATATGTAGCTTACTGATAAAAGTAAATGTTTACTGTTACTTAATTAGATTATTTTTAACGTTAGGTTGCCTTTTGCAGTGAAATTAGACGATATGCATTTTTAAGCGTATGAAGTGTAGAGCCCAACATTGTTGTCAGGGATGTCGGTAATGGATGGTGCTAACACAAATAAGACCCAAGTAAGGCAGAGTTAACAGAGTTAAATAAAGCAGTCGTATAGGAAACTAAATAAAAAGCAATTTTATTCAAATAATTCAATGTGAAGATCTGCTTAATGAGCTAATAATTACCATTGAACAACGTTAGCAGATTATCTTGTTTGTGCGAATACAAATTTGCTTACTAATAACACAACAGATTAACGCAAAGTAACATCAGGGAATACAAGTTACATTATATATTTGTATCGAAGAAAATAGTAAACAGTATAGAAATGAAACATGGACAGAACTTTTAAATGCTTCATTTTAGTCAATTGTCTTCTTTGGAAGGCCCTGAACAGCTTTAAACACATAGCATGCTAAAATACGAAAGGTATAAGGTTTACCAACCCAGGTTGAAATTACTTTTCTTTGTCGTAAATAGCATTTTCCATCTCGGACAATGTTCTTCATTTCATTTAATCTACACAATCTCGCGCTGGCACATCACGTTGTTCGTGTTTGCTATGTTCCTTCATTTTTCCGGCTGGGATCTCTACGTTGGCAGCACTATTGTTGGCGGTCCCTTGCTGTCTTGAGTCACAGTTAGACTACTGTTTACGCTGCATAAATCACATCCAAGAGAAGCTGATCCCATAGCCAACGCTCAAGTTAAAATCATGTACAACCATTCAATAAATCCTAAACCTATCGTCCATGCTGATCGAGTGCTCAAAATTAGTTTCCAGACCCTTTTCCGTGATTTCGTCCGCCATTTTGAATTCTTATACGGATTACCGCTGTACACTCATTCCCAGACTCGCGTTCCCGGTTCCCCGTTCCCTGTTCCCCGTTCCCGGTATTAGTAACACCCAACATGATCCGATAAGTTTCACAAGCGAGCTCAACCGTGTCAATAATTAACCTACATGACAGGGCCATCATTGTTTGCTTTTTGCGTGTTAACACATTTTGATAGAAGTCGTTTCATCTTTATCATGTGAGGTTGAATGCTGTTATTTTAGCTCCAGGTATGACCTCTCCCAGAAGAGGTCAAGATAAAGATTATTCAGACTCCGACTGGATTTAAAGATTACAGTTTAACCAATTAAGCATACCTTTCAGTAACAAAGTAATTGATTAATATAATTTTCCTCTATATCAATATGCTATTCTTAAAATGAATAATTCAATATTCAAACTGAAATTCAGTTCAAAACTTGAATGTTGATTGGCATCATGCAACAAGTACAGGGTCCAAGAATTTATCTTGAATTTGCATAATTTTAGTTGCAAGTATCAATGGCAAAATGTTGTGCACAACATTCATCCTGTTTATTGCTTTCATAATACCAAAGATAACATTTTTGCGTACTGAAGAGACTAAAAAAGGCCAGTGGGGAAGAAAAACAAACAGACAAACAAACAAATGAAAGATAATATTCACCCAGGTTTTATTTTTGGTCAAATTATGAATACACTTTCAAATTTTCCTGTGCCTTGTACATGAAGCCAGTTGTCAATCAAGATCAACATTCTAGTTTTGAATCAAGTTGCAGTTTAAAATATATTCTTGATTTTAATATTTTCAAGTTAGAGTGAAATATTGAAGCAAAAATTAAAACTTTGACAACAAATCCAATTTCCATTAATTTATTACTTGGTTGTTATATATTATTTGATAGGAATGCTTGATTTTTTTTTCTTGACTGTTAGTAAAAATTCCAGTTTAGCTCCTGATTGTATTATCATCATTATTATCATTTCCTTTTTTGGACCTGGGAAATACCTTAAAAACATGCTCATGTTAATTAAGGTATTGGAAATTAACGCGACTTAAGTTAACGCAAAGTGAAGGAAAAATTACTTTCCAATAGAGGAAATTAACGCAAAAGACGTCCTAAAATTTTAAAATGAAGGAAATTAACATGACCACACAAAGAAATGGAAAATATAGAGAAAACTGGAACAAATTTATTGTAACACACTGTTAACACGTTAGCAAAATTCAAAACCCATATATTATTAAATCTCACTACTTTGAGCATTCTTTTCAGTGCCAACAATACTGGTAGATCTCCACCCTGATAAAAGCAATGCTAAAAAAAATCCAAATTAACAATCCACTTAATGGCATGGAAGTTAATGCTCCTCTAAGTTAAGGGCGCGGAAATTAATGCGAATTTTCCAAATTCGTGTTATTTCATAAAGTGTTAATTTCCAGTAAGACCTTGCAATTTGTCATAGCATCACATCAGCTTTTGAAAACAAACTCTGCCCCTTTCCTCTCTACCGGTTTTCTCCATGTCTCTTTGAAGTTTAGCATCTGGGGTCCAAGTGAGTGCAGTTTAGCTCCATTCTTCCTTTAAAAATGTTTATCACTTTTGAGATCCACCAGACCCTCTTGGAATTTCTAGTGAACTTACATGGGATGGGTATGAACATTTTCAAGAACCACACACGAGGTCAATAGCAAGCATTAGCTACACTGTATTAAATAAAATAACCCTGAGTTTTGTCTTGCATCTAATATTCATCTAGGCAGCCCAACAAACTGGTTGTGGTGTGGACAAGAAGGAAAAGAAGAAAACTTACTAAGGTGCAGTATTGTGATGGTTATTTTAAATCATACTCCGGCAGTACTGACATTGGCAAACTGTGACTTTTTCGTAATAAAATCCTTCAGTTTTTTGAAGGTAAATGTAGACCCCTTAGCAGTCATTGTTTGGGCTTGTCATTCTGTCATGCATTCTTCAATTGCAGTATGCTATATACTAGTTATGCAATGCTTTTGAGTGGTACACTTAACAATTATTCCTCGAGGGCATATTGGATATGAGATGGTAGATAGCCATCGAGGCACGTAGCACTGAGTTGGCTATAATGATCTCATATCCAACAAGTGAGCTTGGGGAATCCTTGTTTTATTAAAAACGCCCAAAAGAATTGCAATAATTGAGCTCCCCAGCTGTTTTTGTTGACGCGTATCAGCTACGATATTTGTGGTCAATGGTATAGGAGCACATATACCATTGCCTGTTCACCAATCAAAACGCAGGAATTGCAATATACCCTAGCTAGTTTTTAATAATATGGAATACCCACGAGTCACTGACACTGGACACTTGTATAAGATATTTAAAGGCAGGTGTGTATACCAAGAAAATGCAAGTGACAAGTGGGATATCCATTATAATTATTACGAGAAAGTGTTGCATAACTATTTTATACCATGCCATAGAAATACGCTGACTAAGATCGCAGCACACAATGGGAAGTTGGGTTTAATATCGTCAAATATACAATGACTCTCCTGAATTATGATTGGCTGTATTTTCTATGGCATGGTGTAAATATCTTTTTAAGTTAACCTACTGAACATTTAAATACACGTAAGCCATGTACAGTGCAAAATTAATAATTTTAATTTTTTATTGTTTGTTTACTAGCCAATGTCATGGCAGCCTGGAATCAGCAACCCATTCCGTGGTATCATTGTCTGGCCAGAGCCAGACCCTGTGGACATTACTGTTACCTTGTACAAGGTACTGTAAGCTGGAAGCTGTGGAAATAATGTGTGGTTTGATGAATGACAAGTGCTTACATCCCCAATAAAGTATCAATCTCTATATTATATATCAAACTTACAGTGGGGCTGTACCTCTGTATTCAGGGATCATTATTTTTTTTGCAAGATGCCCAGGTGGTACTGTAACATTGTACAATTGCAGAGTATTGACTATCCACTTATATGTATATTTTTTTTTTGTTTAGCCTAAAGTTTCTTTTAAGCTTCAGTTAGCTGAAGGTCCTCAGAAATTAAAAAAAATCCTGGTAATTTAAGTTAACAAAGAAACCAAGGGACACATGCTTATTATTATATTCTGTCTATCATGAAACATTGGGAATGCAAGAATTCAAGTTCTGTTTGTCACACCTTCAGAGTGTTACATTATATTGTCAAATAATTTAGTTCTCATTTTTTTTAATATTAGGACTCCAAACCAGATAGTCCATTTGAAGACAAAGAGTGGACCTTTGTTATTGAAGATGTAAGTTACTACACTGATCAATGTATAATAAATTGAATATTGTTTGTCAGTGAATGCAACCATCTGTTTTAGGCATAAATTTATCCCCAGTATACTAAAAGCTGCAGGAATTTCTATAGCATTTTGTGTATTGCAATAAAAACATGCAAGTCCTGCTTTTTGGCTTACAGTTTGACTAATGGCAAAGAGGTACAATCATGGTGTTCAAACATCATATAAATTGCTTAAATGTACTGCCATAAATTCGGTTGAATGACTTCTGCTGTAGTCACAATTATGTTATGTATACTTCATTTACAAGTTTATTACTTCCTTAATGTCATTTTGGTGACCATAATTATAAACTGTAACGTTTGACCTTACTAGAGTCTGGGTGATTTCATCATTGATTAAGTAATTAAACTCATATCGTAGGAGTCTATGACTGGTCGACGGAAGCCTATTGCCACAGGTGCTATCAACATGGTTGATTATGTCAGTGTAGAGAGCCGCACCTTTGATGTCACACTGACCATGAAAGTTGCCAGTAAGAAGTTGGTGTCAGCTTCCCTTGAATTTAACCTGACCTGCGTGTTGATCAAAGAAGGAATGGCTACGTAAGTACATTGTATCAGCCATTATCTCCTGCACTGCCCTAATACCTGGTCCCCAGATTATGAGGTGGTTTGAACCATAAAATGAAGCTGTTGGCATTTCCATCTACTATGCGTAATAGTCATCCAATTGATTAAAACCCTATTAAGGATAAAGAAAATGACAATTGATACCCTTTTTAAGGCCCAAACCCGAAAAAGACACCCTATTCAAGGGGAGGAGAAGCTTTGCGACCTTTTCGAGACCTTTTGCATGACCATCCAAATAACTGCCTGAACCATGCACAAATCTTTATGAAATCACCTTGCTGATACTTGAATGGATAGTTCAGTTTTAATATGATTGCTTTTTCATTTAGCTGGGCGTTTACGCACTGTAAAATTTTTTATATGATAGAATTTAGGTACCCTATTTAAGGATCGCTCCAGGAACAATGTCAAAAGGACTCAAAATGATGCCCTCTTCCACAGCACATACCTATATAACCCACATATGGGAGTCCCCCACCCTCGTGAGTGTATTTAAATAAATTTTGATTTTGTTTTTTTGTTATATCCTCAGTGATGATGACATGATTAGCATCGGCAGCATGATGAGCTTGGGTGAAGGCTACTATCTTGATGATAATGATGACGACATGGAAGTTGCACCATCACCAAGGCTTCGACATAAACGAAACTTGTCACACGGCAATGCAAAAGTACCAGGTGTGTAATAGTATTGAATCTGACAACTTTCAGTTGAAGCTGATATTTGAAAGTAAGGGAACACGAAACAGGATCAAGTTTTGTTTCTAGCTGACAAAGCATTTTGAATTCAATCAAAACAGTGACTAAGGCACAAGAAGCAGAAGATGGAAGGAGTGTGACACCATCTGCATCTCCTCTTCTTGCCAAGAAACGCAGCAGAATAAGGTCCAAGTCTGCCCTGGGAGACAATACCAAGACCCTGATTAGTGACATTCAGAAAGAAGAAGGCATGAAAAGGTACAAAAGTGCATGGTGAAATTATATAATGTCTTGTCCTCTAGGTATTACTTCAGTTTTATTGCGGTTTTCAGTAACATGCGAACTCTGAAATTCAAACTTCAACCAACAGTTTACGTTTTTTGCTGCCGTCAATCATCTAGTAAGCAGACCTCTCGGGAAACAGAAACTCACTTCAACTGGGTCAAAAGGTAGCGTCTTTTGGTCGTGATTGGTAGAGTTCGATCCATTTTGTTTGTCCCTGTGCTTCAAGGTTTGTTGGCTGTTGCCATAATTGTGATTGATAGCAGTGAAAAACCCAATCATCAGTTGGGCTTTGAACCTCAGATTTTGCATGTTATTGAAAACCGCAATAACCATAAGCTTTCATGCACCAACTGTCTCATGCATTGAGGAAGATTGTGTAGCTTGGAGAAACAGAAAATGTCTAAGGGCAAATGTCTGTATATGTTTTAAGCCAAATGGTAAGTGTGCTTAGTGCTAGCTATGTGATACATGTATAACATTTTTGTTGGGATAAAAACTGAACGTGCAAACATAAAAATGCAATCTTGAAAACTGGGGGATAATCATTGGATGGGTTGTACTTTTGGCTGCATCAAGTGACATGCTTAGACCAATTGTGCACAATAACATTTAATATCTGACAGGTTCTGAAGTGTTGGATGTTTGCAGTGAAGGTGGACAAAACATGACTGTTACTGTTTCGTTATTTTTTTTTTTTTTTTTACAAGGTTGAGCACTGGTTCAGATATTTCTGCAGAAATCTCAGACAGTAGCCAGGTAATGTACTTTTTAATAATTTGACACTATTATGAAAAATAACTTGTTAAGTTGTGCTATTTAGAATAATAACCTAGTCTGACTGTATATTAATCAAAGTGGCTATAAGCCACTGAAACTCGGAAAATGAATTATGCAACTAGAACCTACTTGTATAACCGAAAACTTCGACAAATAAAGATTTGGACCGATAACTTCACCCCCCTATTCGTCAAATTAATATTCCCTTTGTATGCCAACGGATACTTACAACTAACAACTTCCGATTACGCGACTTGTAACTCAAGAGCATACAGTTCATAATAGTCTATTTAAGCTGATTTCGTGTCCTGTGACGACGTAGCTCTATGGATAGGGCTACTAATTTTGAAAATCGGTACGTCAACGGAAGGCCGTGAATTCGAGTCCTGTGGCCCCCGATTAAAATTGTTTTTTTCCTCTTCTTTTTTTCTTTTTTTTTTATTGTTTTTTCGTAAGTATTTATAACTTTTCCCTATAAACGCAAGTTTTATAAATAATGCGATAAGATGACGAAGGAGTAAGGGCTTGCGGCTTCCTGTGGCTGATCTTCGATCAATTGTTGGATATTGCCGCTACATAACATATCATTTCAATGTGAAGCAGGTATAATAAGTGTTTATTGAAGAAGGAAATAAATAATGAAACGAAAGACGGCTTTCGCCCTCAATTTTATACAGTTTCCTCTCTTACATCCTCGCTAACTGGTGGCCAATATACGTGCAAGCGCTATGCACTAGTCAGCGGATTAACAAAAGTCTAACAGGAAGTGACGGATGGCCCTACTGCCGAGAAACTCGGAAATATTTTCCGAGTTTAAAAATACCCTGGTCCCGCTTGTTTTTGTTTTAATGTTACTTGACTGTGATCCTTTCTTGATCTGTCAAAACCATCAAATGCTTCAAATAGCCAGATCTGTTAGTGTATCATTACTGGCACTGTAGCTGCTGGATTGAGCAGAGCAGTCCTGAAACTACGGAAAGTGTAACTCAAATAAAAGCATGATAAAAAGTTTTTCCCATATTGTAATTTTAGGACAGCTCCAAGGACAAGAATAAAATGGAATCAGAACTGATCAGTAAGTGCATTTATTATTATTACATGATACATATGCAATAAACAAGATACTGATCCTTGTGGTGCGTTTGCAATTTAAAAGGGTGCGTTCGATAAGCCTGCAGAGCAGGCAGTTTATTTTTCACTTGGTGCTTTGCGCGACCCGCAAACTAATTAAATAACCGCCTGTTCTATAGGTATTCCAAGCATATTCTGCTCTGGGGAGCAGAGTACTCGGTATAATCCACTATTGAAGTCACTTCGTCCGCTTCTCGCTGCCTTTTTCAAAAACAATAAACAAAAATGGCTACCGCCGGCGACCATCAAATGTGCAAAAAAAAAAGAGTTGTTAGTCCTGGAGTCATTTCCTTGTACGAAGAAATGAAAGAGATGTTTCAAAACGTCAATTACAAGAAGAAACAAGTCTAGACATTGATTGCTGGCTTGGTGTTAAATGTACATCGCGGGCATTATTTCAGAAACCAAATTATCGTTTTATTTACGTACGGACGGAATTGCTATTCTGGAATAATCCGTCGGAAAACTCAATTTTCGTGACTTTTTTTAAATTGCTGATGTAAATTGCTGATGTAAAATTAAGAGCCTCAGCGGGATTTGAACTCATGGCCTCCATGTTACTGGTAAGATGCTCAATCATTCTGAGCTTTTGATGGCGCAAACTGGGAGTAGGTCATATTGCCTGTGAAAGGAGTATGGTCATATTGTCTTGTATTGATAAGCCACCAATTTGCAAGTTCTTAGAACTACTAACAGCAATATTGAAAGAAGTTTCAATTAATGAAATTTTGAAGTTTTGTAATGAACGACAAGTTGAAGAAACAAACCAACTGAACGAACAAGCAAAGTTGATCATTTTAGTAAGAGTGGCGTGTAACGGTTCATGAAAGTGCCGGTACATCCGCATTCTCAGCCAAAAAGAAGGAAAAAAGGAGTAATCTACTTCTTAAATGGGCTATCATTTTCAATTGATTATTTCTATCCTTTATTATTTTCTTTCTTGTAGAATGGGCAAGGTCATGCACAAAAGGCTACCGTGGAGTGAAAGTAAAGGACATGACCAGGAGTTGGAGAGATGGGCTGGCATTCTGTGCAATTCTGCACCATTTTCATCCTGACAAAATGTAAGTCATTATCAACAACAATTCTGATTTGTATTTGAAAGCACACTTCTAAAAGTGCATGTTGATGTACAAAGGTGCGTGCATGAGCTGACTCTTAAAGGATCCCAGTATGCGCCAAAACCACATACACGTATCTGAGTAAGCAGAAGCCCATAAGGGATTCAAACTTGTTATTCGCCTTCAGGGTTATGGTTACGTTTTTAAAGCAAGTTGTAAACGAGGTCGAATTTCCTCTGCCTCCACCAAATCAGACGTTTTCTCTCAATGTTTTTTAGGTCAAGGTAACTGATCTTGTCGGGGTTTTGGCCTAAGAGCCCGCATATAAGAAAAGACTGCGTCGTGTAACTTTTATAGTACTAACTTGCTTGGTGAAATTTGTGCGTTTTTTTTTTATTCAGTGACTTTACATCACTTGACCCACGCAATATTAAAGACAACAACAAGCTGGTAAGTATTCAAAAATTTTGTTTACTCTTCATTGCAAGGGCGAGCATCCAAGTGTCGTTAAGTGCTGCCTTGTTGTTTGGCCTTTTGTCGAAAAATAACGTTCATTATCCGCGCGCTGTATTTTTGCTTTGTCGTACACGGTAGTTCCAAACGTCACTGGATGAAACCCTGTTGTGTGACGATCGAAGTGAAAGCTATTAAAATGAGCAGTCCTTTTATGTGATAGTGCTTATTATGCTGCACAAGGTGGTCAGTTCTAACATGAAGGTCATTTGATGAAATCCTAGTGTGTGATGATTCAAATGAAACCTGTCAAGTTGGCCCCAGCACTTTCATGCTCAGAGGCGTAGCCGTTCGTGATATACTTTTTTAAAGTAAACAACATACAAAACTTATAATTCAGGTGGCGAAAAGGCGCGAATCCGAAGAATCAATATACCACTAATCTTTTCTAGTGCTAGGTGGTTACAAACTCCATTTTCAGGACCGAACGTCTCTACTGGACCATGTAAGTACCCTGGGTGGCACAGTGTGACCCCCCTTCCCCCCCTTTGGAAAATCTTAGCTATGCCCCTGATGCTCCTTGTTTTAAGATAAAATTGGACACTTTTGTAATTAAAGCCATTAAATTATGTACATGATATTAGTATTCCTTTGTTATTTACTAGGCTTTTACCGCTTTTGAGAAGCTTGGTATCACTCGTCTGCTGGACCCCACCCAGATGATGTTCTCACCCGTGCCAGACAAGCTCTCTGTCATGACCTATGTGTTCCAGATCAAGACTCACTTCAACCGAAAACTACCTCCGAGTCCTCTGAGCCTGTTGTCATCAAATGCGCCACGAAGACTACCGCCTGTCCCACCTCAGGTGTCCGTCACTGCTGCTAATGAGGAACTGATAGACCAAGATGATGCCCGTGCAGCAGACATCAATGGCAGTGTCAGTACGAAGGAGCCCACTGCGAAAGGAAGTGATGAAGGGTACAACCCATTTCTCGATGAAGAGGAAGAGAATGAAGTGGATTCCACCAGGCCTGAGGTAACAGCAGATCCTTCAGCCAGTAGTTTAGGTGACTCAAATGAGAGAAAAACAAGTAGCGAGCAAGAAGCCGTGACGAAGTCTTCAAGCGCAAGTGAAGAAAACGAAAACTCAATTCAGGAAAGTGAGAACAAAAGAAATGATGTAGTTGTTAAAAGTAATGTGAAGCCGCCTCCTAAACCCCCAAGGCTTCATGAGATTACTAACAGCAATCCTAGCGTGGATACAAGTTCAAAACCCAGCGAAACTGCGAATAAGAAAGACAAAGATGAATCGGAAGCGTATAATCCTTTTGACGAGGATGAAAATGAAGACGTTGTAGATCCTTCCTCGAAATCCGCGAAACCTAGCAAAGGATACAATCCTTTTGACGATGAAGAAGATGATGTTGCGGACGACGATTCTAAAGAAAAAAATATAAATGACAATGAACCTAAACAAGGATATAATCCTTTTGATGACGATAACGATACGGAAGACGCGTCACAGACTAAAAGCGTTGCAGATCAAAACGCTGCGACAAAATCTTCCGGTGTCGTCAAGAGAAGGGTGTCCTACCCGCATGATTTTAATCCGTTCGAAGATGACGATGATTTGCAGTCGGGTGAAACTGAGGACAGCTTACACAATGCTAAATATAAAGACGGCAAAGTTGATAAGAAGGCGCCGTCTGCTCCGGCAACGAAGAGTTACAATCCGTTTGATGATGATAACGTTGACGAAGGTGCGAGTGATGATGTTAGCGCGATGGATACTAGTCAAGGGGAGAGTTCAACGAGGAAATCGAGCGCGGAGAGAAAAGGGAAAGTTAACAAAGCGGTCGAGTCTGGGGCAGCTTCTGGCTTAGCGAAACCGACGGTAAGTTTTCCGGTTGTTGTTGCTGTTTAGCCCGCTACTGATTTTGTAGCAGCAAAAACATTCCAGAAAAATTTATGCCTAGTCACTCTTTCATAATTCGCTGCAAACTTTCATAACCGAGAGATCGTCAACCAGTGCCCTTTGCGAGCCTCTGTTGTTATTTTGATGTTGCACAAACATATCGACCAAATCACATCAAAAATGAGACATTTAAATCAGCTTAAGCAACAATTTTAAATTCGGGAGATATTGGGCGTCAAAAACGCAACATGCAGTTTGATGAAAGTTGTCCCTTCCACAAAAGATCCGTAATTTCTGCATTACAGAATTACGCAAGCATTATGGTTGACGGTGGCCCTTTAACCATACCTATTTCAATTTGTGTTGTCATTTCTTCTTCTTTTGTTGTTATTCATCTTAAGAAAACTACAGTCGAAGGTCTCGTAAGCGACCGCCCCGGGATTCCAAAAAGTGGTCGTAATTAGAGCTGCAGTCGAAGTTCTTCTTGCGACCACTAGCCCTCTTAATTTACAAACACCTTTTTGTGAAACTCTGTTTGACTTTGTAATTAAACGCCCTAGTAAGCGACCGCTCTCAAAAGCCACCGTGACCACTTTTGGGAATTACCAACTGGTCTTTTCCTTATTTTCTCAGAAGTAAGCACTTAATTCTGTTAAGGGAGCTCGTAGTCTTGTTGAAAATTGTCTTCTATCAAGCACTCGTTAAATCCTGTACCCAAAATACATTTAATAACCATTTACATCTTCCAAGCTTTAAGGCCTGGCAAAAACGAGGAAAACTGGTCCAGAGACACCCATAGCGCGCGCATGTTTCCCCAATGTTTCTCAGTTTTGCCACACGAGAAGCATTGTTTCCAGCGTCAATTTTGTTTCCAAGCAGCAAAATTTGCTTCTGCTACACGGAAGATACATTTCGTGTTTCCGCGCGGCATGGAAGCATGGCAAAACGAGTTTTGCCAGGCCGTTATGCTGAAAGCTCTCGTGAGGGACCAGCTTATTCTGTTTCAACGCGTGGTCACTCGTAAAGCCTAGTTCCCACTAGCGACATAACGATCATAATCATAATCATAAGCACAAACATAACGCTGTTATGTCGCTTATGTCTTAGTGGGAACGTCCAGAAACATAATCATAAGCGCCCTTATGATCAACATAATCATAATTGCGTTCGACGATAGGAGAACGCAACCCTAATCTTGTGTAGCTAAGAAAAATCGAGATTTCGTTTCTTCTGCAATTTGCCTCGGTTTCGTTTCTTCTGCAATTTGCCTCGCTTTCGTTATTGGCCTCAGCTTGACGATCTCACTCGAGTGGCGTCGGTGGTACCTTACATGTATTTCGATCATGCAACCACTGTCGACAGAGCGAGGGATTACCGCAAGAGACTTTCCTCGAGGCTTGGCACTCTAGGCGAGACCCAACGCGGGCAATGAGCGTATCGACATACCATCAATTCGCAAGTCTTTTGCGTGATTCGATCTTGCGCAACAATAGCTCTGTGACGTTTGCTATCGTAGCACGCGCCAATCAGTGAACCGTAAAAAAAAGCCGTTACGGCCTTTAAGACATTTGAAACTAATAAAGACCGAAGATAGCACGTTGTTCATCAATGGCGAGCATATCGAACGTACTACATAATCTACGATTACTCCTAGTCATAAGAAAATGATCGACCATTTTCTTATGATTATGATTATGTCTATGACTATGACTATGTTGCTTTTCTTTATAGTGGGAACGCGAAAATCATAACGACATAATCAGAAACATAATGACGCAACTGGGTCATTGTGTTATGGCCAATAAAATTCCAGGTCCAGTTCTTTCGGGTCGGTTCATTTTAACAGAGACACGCATTGGAATACCATTCTTTGAGTTTTAAGTGCGGAAGTTCCCACTAGAACATATGTTTATGATTATGCTTATGCTTATGATCCTTATGTTGCTAGTGGGAACTAAGCTTTAACGATCAGCTTTAATTACGACCACTTTTTGGAATTCCCCAGGTGGCCGCTTACCACCACCACCAACAACAACAACGCACGATTTATTACCAGAAAGAAATTAAATTTAAATTTCAAACAAATATTAAGGTAAATGTGCTCAGTATAACTAAAAAGCTAATCGAGCTGAGTAAAAATAAATAATATTCACAAATATATGAGGTTGTTAGGCCGAAAAAAGAAAGAAGAAGAAGCTTCTACTGTGGTCGCTTACGAGAATGGGCTCTCGTAAGTGACCACGCGATGAAACATTTGAAGCATTACTGACTGCGCTCAGTGATTCGTTGACAAAAACTGGCGCCACTTTCTCGACCAATCAGAAGTAAAACCAAAACCAATCGATTGTGACTCGCTCGCACACCTTTTCTCGCGCTTCATGCCGATTACATGTATTTGTTTCGAGTTTTGATTGGTTCACTGGATTGCCCGCGTCGTTGGTGGTTGGCCAGAGTGATAACTTTAGTTTTGGTTTTACAAGACGCAATCGAATAAAGCTCTAATATCTTTTTTACAGGAGACACACAAGAAGAGGCGAGCCCCACCACCACCGGCTGTGCGGTCATCCGATGATCCCTGGACTGCAAGACTTCCGGATGATGCTACACCTGTGAGTATTCAACTGTAATCTCCAATAATATTCATAGCACAGATTACGTTCTACTTTTTACCGATGTCATACAATTTAAATCTAAATTCGATTACAAACTAAGTAACCTACCTAGTCGGCAGTTAAGTGTGACATTTGTTTTAGAAAACAATTAAGAGTGTACAATGCAACTCAGTACGCTATAACAAATCTGGGTAGAACAACACCGGTAAAACGAATAAAGCAATCATTTTTATTTTTAAAGAACTGAGCCGTCTGAGCTCTGTGACGTGCATAACGAACATCGGAAGCAACAAGCGAACTTGAAAAGCCAGAGTTACACTTTACTTTCTCGAGTTTGGATTCCAAAACAGTGTAGATTATCCCAACACATGTCATACCTGTCATCAATTTGTTAAAATCAGCATCTCTATACCACGAATTCTAATCATCCGCAAGTGGTTTAAAAATCCAGTTCAGTACTTTTTGGGAACGTACGTCTTCAGCGCAATGCACTTACCAAAGGCGACTCGTGGAATCAGTAATCATTTGCGTCTTAATGCATCGCTGTCAATTGTTGTTTTGAAGACAACCCCTGATCTGATCTGCTCTGTTCTGACTTGTTTTTTACAGAGACGTCGGCGAGCAACAAAACCAACAACACCAGGGACTGGCGAGCAAACAAGCCCTCAGACCTCCCCTGCAAAAAGGGGTCCAAAGAGAGCTGCCCCTGCTCCACCGAGACGGCCACCCCTTATCCCAACTTTTGACGAGTGGAGGAGCGGTGCATCAACGGACAGAGGTGCCGCCGGTGAAAACGACAGACCAGCGGCTAGCTCCAGTGCAGAAAGCTCACCAAGTAGAAAAATATCTCCCAATACTGGCGACACAAGTCAAAAATCTGACAGTGGCAGTGGCAGTCAATCTCCAGTGACGGCAAAAAAAGGTGCCAGCACTGACGGAGGTAATCAGGCAGATATTAAGCAACTTGCACGCCAATTGCTTATGGACGCGCGCAAGAAAGCTGGAGCCAGCGGTGCGTTACCAAGAGAACGAGTGGCGGAAATCGCCAAGACCTCCAAAGGACCAACCGCTGATAAAGAGACCACAGGCTCAATCCAAGGCGAGACTGGCGCGCAAGAGAAGAAGGTAATGAGACAGCAGCCTGCGAGAAGACTCTTCGTTGTGTTCTCGATATCGAATAGATTCCAACTTATTACTTTTACGACTTTCTGTTAGGTTGACGATCAGGAGGCTATGAAAAAGAAAGAAAATCTAAGGCTTAGAAAGGTTAGTTTCTGTTACGACGACTGAAGAAATTAAACAGAACGAAATGTGAAAGATGGAGGAAAAAGAAGTGAAGTGCACTGGGTTAATACAGTCGCCTCTCGTTTAATACTCGTTTATTTGCCCGAGAGAGATGGGAATCGACGGTGGGAGGGTGTACCGCTTTATTTCGTCAAGCAGTCTTTCTTTTGGGTAAAAAGAAACACTGCATAAAAGCTTGCCAATTCAGTCCTGTATAGAACGTCCATTGACACTGAGCAAGACTAGGGAACGTTTACACTAAATTTGGCCTTGATTCAGTTTCGCGTAATTTGCTTTCTCTCGACAATTCATTGCGAGAGGGAAGAATGGCGCTGGCAGAGCCAGCTTCGTGCGTAGGCTATGAACTGAACTGTTGTATTTTGTGTTCTTTCTACAGGAGCAACTCCAAAGAAGGAAAAAGGCGGTCGAGAAAGCGCACATCGTGGTGCAAAATGCAATTGCGAAAGAGAAGGCCCAAAAGGTGACAACTTCACCTGAACAAACAAGAACTGAGCGAAAAACTCAAAAGGACGCCAGTGGTGTATCTAGCCCTGACGCTGCCAGCGGCGATCAGAAACCTGTTGGAAACAAGAAGTTACAGCATCGTCCTTTAAAATTAAAAGATAAAGAAAATGACTTGCAAAAACGAAAACTATCGGCAGGCAAAGACGCGAAATCGCCGCCTGACAAAGGAGGCTTTAAAGAAAGCGAAGAACTGCAGCGATTCAGGCAGATTTTGAGCCAAGGAAAGAAAGAGAAAAAACCAACTACTGCTGAAAATGTCGATCAAGAAACGGACACAGTTCAAGTGCAAAGTACCGGGACTTCACAGGAAGACAAAAGGAAAATGTCTGACAGTATATCTTCTAAATACACGGCGGTGAATGGGGTGACAGGTAGTCCGTCCCCCACACGACCACCCCGGCCGAAAGCGCGCGGCCCCAATGCGGATCTACATGATTATGTTGAAAGTAGGAAAATGAACTTTGAGGTGTTTGAGGTGCCACCTATTCAGCCGAAACAAAATGATGAGCAGGACAACGCGAAAACAGAAAAAGGTAAGAGAATTAAGAAAAAAAAATATCACTGGCTTGAGTATATCCCGTCAAAGTTTATTGACACCAATTCGCATAGCGACATGCAGTTGTGATTACTGACTTACGTGCCTCCGGCCTGTGCTAGATATAATCCGCAAATAGGCAAGTAAATAGGAACAAGGGAGGAGGGGGGGGGGGGGGGGGAGTTTTTGCACCCTGTCCCTATTTATTCGCCAAGTGAAGAGTTTGCTCACTGGCTACACAGTAGCATTCGAGTTAAACTCGGCATTGCGAAGGTGAGGACACTTGATAATTCTGTACTTCTGAAAAATGCCCATATTGTTGTTAAAAGCAATCCAGCAATATCGAAATTTGTACTTCTTAGATGGTAGTTTCACCTTTTTTCGTTTTACTTTTTACTTCAAATCGTTTTCAGTGTGTAATTTTTGCAGAGAATGCTCGATCTTGGTTTAAGTTTATATTAATTTCCAGTTCGTTATTTATGTTGATCTTCCTAAATCCCATGTAAGCTGTTTACTTTTTCCTTTACTTACAGATGACTTGACAGATGGCCAAACCAAGGTACGTTATTAACTGAGCCATATTTCTTGCAGGGCTAAAGAGTTTCATATAATGTCTTTAAGAGGCCCGTTGTATTTAGATTGAACAATTGATTGCCGATTGGCATCTTGGGTTTATTTAAGGAGGCATTTTTGTTGACTACTCCTGTGTTTATTCCATTACGACTAATGGCTCATCCTTTTACAGCGGTTTTCAATTGAGTGTCGAAAGTAATTCGCGTTTGCTTTGGCTTCCCAGAACTACACTAAGTGATTGGTTTAAAAAACTCGCGCCATTTTCTCTGCCAACCAGAAGTAAAACCAAGCCCAATCGTCATTAGCTCGCACGCGTCGTCAAGTTTTGATTGGTTCGCTGGATTGTCTGTGCCCTTTGTGATTGGCCACAGGGATGTTTAACGAAAATCGCTCTATATGTTGATATGAAGTGAAGTGAATACTTTATATACCCTCGGATTGTAGAGTAGCTCCAACAGAGCTAACATCTCCGAGCATTTCAACAGTACAACGGACAAAGACCAGACCACAACACTGTGAACTTAATTTCGTGCCCTGCTCTTTACGATGAGTGTGTCGGCTCCTGCTGACCATAACAGTGATGATGCAGTAGACGGGACCTACGGTTTATTGTCCTTATCCGAGAAGACTAGAACATCTAACCATTTGCAGATGTCATTGCAAAGGCATCATATTCTCAGTTATTTTAAGACCCTGAGTGTTGGTCCGGTCTGGGGCTCGAACCTGAGACCTCCCGCGCGGAAATCCGTAGCCTTTTTATGTCCTCGTTTTGTTTCGTTATAACTGTAACTTCTTTTTCGTGCGTAGGATGAAGACTCAACGTTAGACGGTGAAGACCAAGATTCCGAAGACCAAACCCGAGTAAGCTACTGTCCAGTTTGTTTATCTGTTCTAATTTTAGTGAGCAGTGTTCGAACAGAAAATGAAGTCCGAAAAAAGTATGGAAATTTTCTGAATGGCTTTCCAGACCTGTAAAATTAAGCCTGTAACTTCATCAGTTGTAATTAAAACGAAATTGAGCCTGAGAAAAAGTCTAGAAGCAGCCAGAATATTTGCAAATCTTGTCTCGAGAACTAATTTGTTTACAGTCGGTGGTTCAGCCGCTTTTTTATTTCTTCCTCTGGTGAACGTCTCTAGTGGTTGGTTCTTATAACCCGTGTGCTTGAATTTATTATGAAAATTTTAAAGAGAATTGAGTAATTGCCATCTTTTGTAGGGGTTTCAAGACACTTCTGAGTATGTCCGCCAAGAGTTGAAATCACTTGAAGAACAGCAAGAAGCTTTGGACAAAGTCGGAGAAAAACTTGAAATTGAGCTACGCCGTGCAATGGAGTGTAAAGGTAAACTTTCGAACATCAGCAAAATTCCTCCTCAATACAATTTGGCGTTATTTGAACCCGACGGTCAGTCGGTTGAGCAGTGTAAAAGCCGCCATTACAAAGACATTAACCAAAATTGGCAGCGGTTTTGGCGTGTTTTGGGCATAAACACCTACAGTTAAATCCTGTTAATCTAACTACCAAAATGCCGCCAAATTTTGGTCTCTTTGACTGTTCAAGAAATTAAAGAGCTTTTCTTCCGAAATAATCTAAGCAAGCAAAACTGGCGGTAATAATCACTGACCCTCTTAAAATCCTATTGTTCTCTCTCTGCATATTGACGATTGCAGCCATGCACCAAAACATCAATGTGGAAGCGGCTGAAATCGTCGATGTAATGCAGAGAGAGAAAAATAAGGTTTTAGGAGGGTCAATAATTATAATTGAGGCCTCAGCTGCCTCCATTATACCAAAAATGCTGTAGCGCAAGTGAATGGGGCAGCGATAAAACTGTATGGTTAAACGTGATAAGTGATTAACAGAAGCGTGCAGTCATCTTATTGGGTTTCAAATGAAACACAGGTTGTGAAGAAGAACAAGAGAAGCTGATGCAGGACTGGTTCTTACTTGTGAACAAGAAAAATGAACTAGTTAGAAGGCAGGGTGAACTGAATTTACTGTAAGTATTCCTGTGATTTAATTCCCTCTAGTTTCTAGCTTGTTTAGTAAGGAATGTATACGCAGGCTGTTTAACTGCAACTGAGCAAATACAGGGGATGGAAAATGGCCGCGCGAAAGCTGAAGGCATGGGCGGCATGCCTTGTTTCCCGCCTGGCCTCCAGTTTCCGCGCGGCGATTTTTCATCTCGCGTTTATCGTGCCCCCGCTTGACAATCATAGGCAATCTCGTACCTAGAGTCTTCGTTTCTTACTGCGCAAGCTTGATGAAACGAGCGACTCTCGGAAGTTCCGTTGCAGGATCGATTTTGATTGGTTTAAAAACCAATAGAAATGGCTGGAAGTAAAACGTCAAGTAGTTCACTGAGCACTGCTTTTGAAGGCTAGTTATGCGAAGTTATATATTAGATATTTTCGGACTTCGTTTCTCGACCGCGAGGATGAATCCTATTCGCAGTCAAGCAGACTGTCAGCTGTCAGTATTCTCTTTCCTAAACCGATTAGTGAGTTCACTGCATTGAGCAGTTAGTGATAAAGTTATTTTTGGGAGGTGCATTGCTCTAATGGTTAATGTGCTGGAGTCCGGAAGAACTGTCCGGGTTCGAGCGCTGGCCAGGTTCATTGTGTTGTGTTCTTGGGTATGACACTTTACTCTCACAGTGCCTCTCTCCACCCAGGAGTATAAATGGGTATCAGCGTATTGTTGGGGTAACATGACAATGTGCTGGGGAGTAACTTGCGATGGACTAGCATCCCATCCAGGGGGTGGGGGGTAGCAATACTCCTAGCCGCTTTATGCTGCAGGAACCGAAGTTAAGCGCCGATAGCTGAAAGCCAGTTGGGCTTGGATGGCTTTCCTTCCCTTTACTTATTGCCGTCTTATCTGTCTTACCACAGTAAAAACGAAGAAGAATTGGAAAGAAATTACGATATACTTCAACGAGAGTTACGAACCCTTTTGGAAATGGAGGGTGAGTGTCACTTTTGGAAAATCTATTATTTTTTAAGACATTAAAATATTAACTAATTTTTCCAAAATTATTTTTTAAAATTAGAAAAATCGACAGAAAATTGAGTGTTGGATATAGTTTGGTGAGTCTGCCAGGTTTCCGTTAATAAGGCAGCTGTCTTTATTTCATAATGAAATGTGCTGGGGTTTTTTTAATGAAACTGCAAGTGAATTTTTTTGAGCGTGTCTCACAAATGACTAGCTTATGAAGTAGTCATTAGAATGATATGTGATCGAACTTGGTCGATGGATTGGGTTCGATCGAGCTCGGTGATTAAACGCAATCAAATATGACGGAATGGATACATGTCAAATTTCGCTATCACGCAATCAATTTCCTTTTTATTTTCAACACCACAAAAGCGTACAATTCAATAACATAGAAACTACAATAGACCAGGGTTTATTTCTCTATTTCATGAACGACAAATACGGTTTTCGTATAGAAATCAGATACCAAAAATTTCAATAAAATTATTACACGGTATTGGAACTTTAGTACGTTTACCGTTTGTCAAAGTCCGAACGAAATTTTGTAGACAAATGTGTGCAAACGACCGCCTTCCAATACAGCTACATATATAGGTGGATGCTGCTGTATAAATATTGATTTAAATAAAAAACTAAAAATTGTTGACCGTCTTTGGTGCTCACCTTTCACTTTGATCTGCTTTGTTTTTGTTAAAATCGATTAACTATACCGGGCGCCGCTTTAATGAGATTTAGGTTTTTGCACAGAAACACCTGACTACCAGCACTGCCTATTTCCTAGTTTTCTCTTCAGAAAATATAAAATAAATAAATAACATTTATATCGCGCAAATTTCATGTGAATATGATCAAATGCGCGTCACGAACAAATCATGAAACAAATTAAAAATGACATCTTAATTACAAAGCGTGGTAAAGTTGAGTTCTGGGCTACCCAAAACACTTCAGCTAGTGGCATAGAGGAGGATTTGAACCCGGTATCCTCGGATTGCAAGTCCAACGCCCTAACTACTAGGCCACGCCGCCTCGTTGAGCGAGGGGCGAAAAACGCTCGGGAGAAGGACTAGCCGCGTGAAAACTGGGAGTGAGGCGGAAAAAAGTATTGCGTTTAGTATTTTAATGTCCCGCCTTGCTTCCAGTTTTTCGCGCGGTCATTTTCTCCTTCTCGCTTCTCGATCCCAGGAAGAAAGAAAGGGAGTTCTGCAGCAGGGTTTAGTGCAATAACAAAAAGCTTCAAGTTGTACGTGATTCCTTGGGGATAGCACATTTGCTTAGAATTTTTGCTTTTGTTCTCGCTTTTCAGAAGGGCAAAAGACTGAGGAACAGAGACAGCGGGAGGTGGAATTGATGGGGCAGCTTGTGTCAGTAGTGAACAAGAGAGACGAGCTGGTGCAGTTTGAGGACTCACAGCTTCAACAGTAAGTCACTGAATGGCCCAATGAAATGGTCGGGAATATTTATTCTTTTAGGGGTCAGGCGTGCGTTTCTCAAAAGACCCGAAAACTTCTCGGGCCCGAAAACTTTTCGGGGCTGTTTTCGGGCGCGTTTCTCGGGTTCTGGAAAGCGTTTCTCAAAGCGCCCGATTTTCTCCCGAGATTTTCGGGGATGTTTTCGGGAAATGCAACGCAAGGAATAGCGCGAACTTCAATTTTCCAACCTGTGATTGGTTCAAAAATTGCAATTGACACCGTTGCACTGAGTTGGGTTCGTCACGTACGCATCAAATTCAAGACTTTTTGATAAATCGCCCGCAAAGTTTTATCTACAGCGATTTGTACAGTTCTGGCAACGTTTAGTTTTTAACACTGATTCACCTCTATGGGCTACTGAACGTAAATGCAGCCTGATGTAAGTGCTTAAAGTGTTTTTTGTGTCTTATTCCCCGCTTGTAATTTACGAAGCACGAGCTAATAAACTTTCGTAATCTTGTTTTTGAGCCTTGAAATTTGGTCAAGTAAAGTTAAGTTTGGTTGAATTCTTCGCTATTATTGTCGCTCAGAACTTTGGTGAACTTGTTGTTCATATGCTGAATGAATTTTGGCAGTTTCTGTAAACAATTTCAGGCGGAAAAAGTCGATCATCAAGTGCCTTTGTAAATCGCGCTGCGTTCTCTTCGCGAAGTGAAAATTCTTGGCGCGCCCGAGTTTGTTTTGAAATTTGTCAATTAAACCACCGAATTATGCCAGATCTCTTTCTCCCTCACATCCTTTACTGACGTCCTTTTCATTTAAGGTGGCCGAACACAGTTTTTGCGCGCGCTCTGCAGTACTTCATTGCTGATGCGAGGCAGCGCGCGCACAATGATTACGAAGATGAAACATGACGCCGATAAAGCGAAGATTTATTTGTTCTATGCCGTTCCTGCATGTGATATTATTATTCTTAAAATGACACAATGTGTTATATGTTTTAGTCTTTTGTTTGTATGGAATGTCAGAAAAAGTTAACAAACAAAAAATCCAGTGATTTTGCCGGTTTTTGTCGTTATCGTAAGAACCCACTTAAATGCAGCGCATGCGTAGTAGGTCAAAAAAATGTGATTGAATCAGTTTAGCAGCTTTCTTGGAAATGCGCACATTTCTCGAGAACCACTCATTAGAATTTCATAAAATTTGGCAGGAAAATACTAAAGGAAACAAGAAAGTGAATTATTTAAAAAAAATTTAAATTTAACAGAGAAAATTGTAAATAATTCAGTGAACCTTAAACAGAGGATAGCTGAAAACCTCTCTGTTAAAATATTATTAGAATAGTGTTAACATGCGAGCAATGTTACAAGTTTGTTACATGCAAGGGATGGAGAAAATCTAATGACTAAATTTTCTGCAAATATATAAAACCCGATTTTTATGGCGTGTTTATATTCAGTCATGTTACCATGGCAACAAAACACACGTCAACTAAAATATCAAAATACAGAAGTCTATCTTTTTATCTTATGTTATGCTAATTTTGGAGACCCAGGAATCAACGGTTTTGGAAAAACTGAAAATGCAACACAGGTATCGAAAACTGTGTTCAGCCACCTTAAGGCGTTCGCCGACTTTATTTCCAAAAAAGGTACTTAGGGGATGTAATTTTATGGCGATAAAATCAGTCCCGAGAAAGGTTTTCGGGAGCTCAAGAGCTCCCGTAAAGTTTTCGGGAAAAAATGACGTGTTTTCTCGGGCTCGAACTTCTCGTGTGCTTTGAGAAACACCCGAAAGCTGTTTCGGGGGCTTTACGGGACCGTTTTCGGGCCCGAGAAGTTTTCGGGTCTTTTGAGAAACGCACGCCTGGGGGTCTTCCATATGGGAGTCACCCCCCCCCCCCCCCCCCCCGGGCTGAATGGTACCGCAGTTTTCAGAACACTGATCTTTGCAGGACATTCTTCTTTCAAATGATTTACTTTTCTCACTAACTGCATTAGTAACACGATAGTCTTGACTAAATTCAACTCTTGGCCAGTTAGCCAACTGTTTCACTTCCCCTTCAATGCAACACAACAGTTTCTTTAGAAAGCAACTTTTTAAATTCAAATGGCTACCTGACATGGGGATTCCTAACACATCCAAGCTCTTTTATAAACCGCTGGCCCTGTTTTTATAAGTGGCAATCAAGACTTAAAAAGAGTGACTGATTAGACGAGTGAATTATATGATAAGTGAAATGCATGGTAACTTGGATAAAGTGAAATAAGTGAACAAGTGTTCTCAAGTCGAATACTTATAAAAAATATATTTTCTGAGTTCCCCGACGGAGTCGAACCCATGACCTTCCAGATATGACCCCGCTCACCACGAGTCTCCCATAACTCATTTGCGCCACAGACTTTTAGTTAGTTTATCGTAATCATATAGTAGATAAACTTAGTAATAGTTCTAGTTAGTAATTAATTAAATAATATCATGGGTGACAAATTACTCCTTAATTTTAGCGCGAAATTTCAGCGCTAATTTATAATTTCACATGTGAAATTATAAAATTGCCATGGCAACGTTTCAATGTCTCAGTGGCAAGATGACGTACAGGCTTTTAAAAGATGATCGTAAAGCTTAAACTTTGCACATTTTCGCTTGAATTCCACCTTGGCCAGTTTGTTTGGTCGTGTTATAAACTTTTAGCGAATGATAACATGAATGGCATTGAGCGGAATTTTGAGCGTTTTACACGGGCCTCGTTACGAGCCGGTTCGCTCATCACGATACAATAAACAAGTTACGAAACTCCGACTGTAAGCGTAATTTGTCACCCATGATATTAAAAGGTAATCAAATGGTATACTCGTGAAATTAGGAAATAATTTCACTTGCGTTTTGTCAAAATTCTAATAATTTCCCTCGCCTGAAGGCTCGGGAAATTATTAGAATTTTGACAAAACGCGCGTGAAATTATTTCCTAATTTCACTCGTCACCATTTGATTACCCATACTAATTAATTTTTATTGTAAATTTAGGAATTGTAATAGTAGACGTTTTAATCGTAATTTAATTTTTAGCAAAGTTAAATTTAAACACACGACCCCACAAGCTTTTAGCTTTAATTATTATCGTGTTTAAATAAAGCTTATCGATCTATCTATCTTAGAGCGTCCAATCGGTATGGGTTCGATTCCTGTCGGGGAACTCACAAAATCTTTTTTCTGAGCATTCGACTTGATAGTGAGTTATAGTTTGCCTTTACGCAAAGTTAAACATATTTGAACAAGCAAATGCAAATGGTGATAGCTACATTATCTGCAGTTGTTCATACCTGACACTGGCCTATTACATTCCGATGTTCATTTTTGAAAACAGCCATAAGCACCCCGTCCCTAGCAACCGGCCCACGATTTAGTGTTGTTTTTTTTCTTTGCAGGGCCGAAAGGGATGCGCTTCATGTACAAAATGTGATCAATAACGTGAGGATACCAAAGGACAGGAATGACTGTGTTCTTCAGTAGAATTGCGGAATTATTTTATTTTCATGCCTTCCGCTCCTGATTATGTCATTTAGGAGAGCCCTCGCTGGGTATAAGGGAGGGGCAGACGTGCCGGCCTTTTCGCGCGGTTGAGAGACTTATCAAAATGTACACAATTTTTCCTATCGATGGCATTGTTTTGCAGGGATTTGTGCTGCATTTCGGATTGGTTGTCAGTTGCGCGCGAAAATTCAACACCGAGTGACAATGAATCCGAGAGACTCCATGAAACCCGAGAGGCCTATGGTTTCTCCTCTGCGGGTAGAAAATAGCGCACAAACAGGGACGTTTGTTCATTCAGGCTGCTTGAAGACTTGATGACTGCCTTTTCAAACGGCGAGTATTTTAGTTAGCATGTGGTTGTCACATTGAATTTGGTTTGCAGAAACATGTTTTGGCGTTTTCTCTTTTCTTAAATGAATTTACCTGTTAAAAAAGCAAGATAGGCGTTGCGTTGTTTATAACATCAATGTATATAGAGCAGTTTGATCTTCTATTTAGCTCATCTGTTTGCAGATGTATTAGAGTATCGTGTAGGTAGAATTCGCGTGGCAGTAGTTTTCTGTTCTTGTTAATTTTTGTTTATTAAGTGACGTAGATACTGTGCAACATCGTTACAAGATACTCCTCTTCTCGAGTTATGATGGTAATAATGGTAATACGAGAGACCCTGGAAATGAGGTTGAATAATACGCCTGCTATGATTGGTTGAATACCACTGCTCATCTCTACGGAAGATATTTCGAGGTTTATTAAGGAAAATAAATAGAATCTCTTTCTTTCTTTGGTCCACAAAGATGGAGGCCTTTGTGAAAGTTGTGAAGAACTCGAAATAGTGCCAGCTTTGTCGTTCCCCAAACATCTTCTCGTGTTTACATATGGCAACATGGACAACGTTTCTATTTCTTCTAAATGAGTTTTATTTTAAAAAGAACTATACAGTCAATCACTTTGCGTGTTTAAATAATTATATTTTTACGAAGCATCAAGTTAAAAAATGTGACGCTTGCAGACGTATATCTTTATTCACAATGAAAAAGAAGATCAATATGCCCTATATTAAATATAATTTTACAAAGCAAAATGACTTTAATTGACAGTGATTGATATATTTTCGATCAGAGCAGTACATTCCCATGTGACTTGAGTGAAAGCAAGAAATCTATAATAAGGCAATGCAAAAAAGAAAGCAGTCATTCCTCGTAAATCGTCGAAGAAGAAGCAAAAAAGTAATCCCCTTTTTGACTTCGCTTGAAAACATCCGCAGCCGTTGGTTCGGTGGTCACGCTTCTGTCCAGTTAGAAGCGTTGTAACGGGACAACCAAAGTGACAGCTGCGAAGGAGGGATGTCTTCCAGTAATCCTTACTTATTCAATATATTTTTGTCACGTTAATTCCTTAAGTTTGTTTCCTGTGAACTTGTTAGGTTTTGGTTGAATGGTAGTTCTACTACGTTAAATAAGAATTACAGGAACGATGTCCGGTCGAATCAGATTCATTATTAGTAAAAAGGACATTTTGAATTAAAATATGCTCTTTCGAAACCGTTAATTGAAGAGGCCGCACATTGCTTGTAAGAATTGTCAGGTTTAATTTATTTAAATTAAAATCGAGAAAGTCCAATAAAAGAAACGTTTTCGGTTGTATTTGTGCTAGTGGTTCCTGACGTTTTAATCCATGACCTTGGGGGATCTACACACAGGAGATGAAAGGTTACCATTTGCGTGATAATGCCCTTACTATCCGGAAATTAAATGGCGCGGTTCTTATGAGGGTGCTTTGCGTCATTACATGTCGGTGGTAGTTGCCCAAGGTGCTGGAAGTCGCTTTTTATTTGTGTTTTATTCCTCAATTCCGGGTCGACGTTAAATCTGATTTTCATGTTTCATTCACGGGCTTAAGTAATTCATTCTCGTTCCCAGGGCCGCTTGTCTCTCAAAGCCCGCGGAGCTTGGGACACCAAGAGTAAGTGGCTCTAGAGACACATGATTTGATTGGCTATATCATCAACAAAGGAAACTTAAAATCTAACCAATCAAATCAACGGTTTTAAAAAATCCCTTTGTTGTAGGGGATAGGCCCGATAGACAAAATTTCCACCACAGTTTGATCTTGTGCGTTTCCTAGCATTCTTTATTACATAGCTACAAGTTTCAATCCATCTAAGTCAAAAGTTGCCTAGTTTAAAGCCTCCTTATAAGACGCATGGTCACTCCGATTGAGATTCATTTCGAGTCACATTGTGCGCGTACTTGTGTCCATAAATGCACGCAACAACGAAAATGGCAAATTTGACAAAATTTTGTCATGGGTTTTGGCGATAGCTCATGTAAGCCTAGCCTCCCACGCAGTCGTTTTTAGGGATCGGGAACGAGTGCAATCCGATCTCCGCTAAAAACGACCGCGGGGGAGGCTAATGTGAACATACGCTTATGCTGACGATCATCAGGTGTACTACTCCCATAACGATCCAGCGGTTCTAGAGGCATGTGTATCGCACGATGTCAGGGTGGCAAATCAGTGGTATCAGGAGAACGGAATGCTAGTAACGAGAGCAAGCACCAGGGTCTAGTGCTCGGTGAAACGGATTTTAGTTTTTCCTTCCCAGTTCAGGAAACGTTAGAGATTTTTGGAATGGAAATCGATAAAAAGATCAATTTTTCCAGTCATATATCAAATGTATGCAAAAAGATCAATAATCAATTACATGTTATGCTGCGCTTTCGAAAACTTATACCCAGGGGCACCTTACTCAAGCTTTACAAGGCATACATTTTACCACATTTCTACTATTGCTCCTCTGTCTGGCATTTTTGTAGCGTGCGCGATGCGGAAAAGCTTGAAGCACTAAATAAGAGAATCCTTAGATTCATACTTGGGGATTACTCGTCCCCATACAGCTGTCTTCTTAAGAAAGTCAACTCCACCTCATTAGCTAATAAGCGCGTTCAAAACTTCCTAATATTACTATATAAAAGTCTGTTTTTCCCCCATTTTCCAGCTTACATGAAAAATATGTTCTCACTTCGGTCCTCCTGTTACAATCTACGTGGAAATAACATTTTGTCCCTCTGTAAGCCTAGAACAACGAGCTTTGCCTTAGCTCTTTTACATATTTCGCAGCTAAAAAATGGAATGAGTTACCAGACTGCATTAGAACAAGTGACGTTTCGGAATTTAAAAGGAGCATTCAGAGAATGACTTTTGTTTAGATAGATTTTGCTTATATTATTTATTTGTAGATTCTAATTTCTTCTAGTTATTTTTGTAACGTATTTTAGTGTATTTTATTATAATTATTATTATTATTATTATTATTATTACGATTATATTTCTCGAAGATATTAGCTACTGATATTTATATTACAAGCTACTCTAAAATTCGAGAGAAAATAAAGTCTATGTATGTATGTATTTATGTATTTGACGAATGTGACAAAAGTTTCGTGAAATTCGTCAAACAAGCAAACTTGTGTCAATTAACTCAACTTATGCAGTGCTGACGGATTTGGCGAATGTGACGAAAGGTTAAATAATCACATCTATTATTATCTATTATCTATTACTGAGGAATTGATTCTTTATTTTTGGCAAGGAACAATGTGCCAACTATAATTTTGAAAATAACAGTATCTATTGACCTCCATTAAAGTTGTAAAATAGCCCCAACATCAGCACAAATTGAGACAAATTACAAAGTATAGTATGAAATTTCTTGAAATTCAGCGAACGCGTCGTTTTCGTTGAATTCACTGCTTTCTTGGTACCCCTACTACCGAGCTCATTTTCTTGATAGTTCGGGCGAAATTTCGGCAAATTCGTCATTTACGTCCAATTCGTCGTTTTCTCCCGAGCTCATTTCTTCAGAATTTCGAGTTTGGCGAAATTTCACCAAATTCGTCATTTTCGTCGAATTCGTCGTTTTCGCGGTACCCTTCTCCCGAGCTCACTTCCTCAAATGTTCGACTTTGGCAAAATTTCGCCAAATTCGTCTTTTTCGTTGAATTCGCTGCTTCCGTGGCACCCCTACGACCGAGCTTATTTTCTCGAAAGTTCGACATTGGCGAAATGTCGTCCAATTCGTCATTTACCTCGAATTCGTCGTTTTCGCGGTGCCCTTCTCCCGAGCTCATTTTCTCAAACGTTCGACGGGTCTGAACTGTCGCACAGCATTCCATTTACGTAATGTATAATAAATGACAGCTATTTCGAGAAACGTTGTCGGATAAACAATGAAAAGCGCAAAACTGCACAAGCGAATCCCGAAAGGCAGTATGGGTAGACTTATTGAGCTACTGCAAATTTTAAGGTTTTCTTTCTTTTCAGACATGTAGAAACAAGGTACGTTTAGCCCCTCTGAAGTTTAGAAGAATTTTCCTCACTCAAAGGCATGCGACAGGAAAAGTAAAGCTACAGCTATAGGCCCCTGAGAGGAAAAACAAATTTTCCATGTGCAAAAACACAAACTTGTAAATTTCCTCCAGGCCAATATGCAAAATTCCAGTGAATACACAGACCACCCTTCGTCTTGTCGCGTGCTTTTTGATGTTTTTTTTTTTCCGACAACCTTTCTCAAAATAGCTGTATATGAAAGTGATAAATGATCATTGCATTACGTCATTTAACTCCTCCAATTGACCTCGCTCCCAATGTGTGGCTTCATTCACAGTCGGTTGGTCGAGCATCGCACCGGTATCGCGGAGGTCACGGGTTCGAATCCCGTTGAAGCCCTGGATTTTTTTCAGGTTTCTTTATTCCAATTGCTTAAATTGGAAATTCACTGCGATGATCATTTATCACTTTTTTCAAAAACTCGTTAATAATTCATAAAGAAAATAGAAAAGAAATTTAAAATGTTTAATGAGTTTCTTTATATCTGATAAAGATACGGCTTCAGGTAGGTGTCTTCAGAAAGAAAACACACACCAACAAGTACCTTGACTACAATTCACACAATCGATCCCCTCCAGCACAAAGAAGCAGTGGTGAGAACGCTACTCAACAGAGCTCACAATTTACCATCGAATGCAAGCCTCAAAAGTGCAGAGACGAAACGTGTGGCTAAAGACCTAAGGGCAAATGGGTACCCAGACAGGCTTTTGCAAAAGTGCCTCAAGGCCAACTCTCGACCTCAACGTACGCAAGAAAGACCTGTGAACTTTGCCAGCATACCGTACGTACGCGGTGCCTCGGACAGGGTTCGTCGCACGCTTCGAAAGTTTAACATTCGCACGGCTTTCAAACCATGCCAAACGCTAAGCCAGATCAAGAAACCAAAAGATCGGCCACAAGACCACCAAAGAAGGGGAATCGTTTACAAGGTCCGATGTAATGACTGCGCGTTCACTTACATTGGAGAAAGTAAGCGCTCCTGGAGCTCACGCAAAGCCGAACACAATCCCGGCCGCGCTTGTAATGGAGAGTCAGCAATTAAAGTGGTACTATGATCAAATTTTTACCCCTTGCAATTTTAGGTGTTTCAAAGAGTATTAAATGAAAGATTAAAAATGCCGTTTACCGTTTTCAAATATCTATTTTAGTTCCAGAGATATTTAAGCTTAAAGTGCTACTATGATGAAATTCGCAACCGTTTTAAAATATTACCAAGTACTCTACATGAGAAGCAAAATGCCGTTTACTGTTTTCCAATACCTCTTTTCGTTCCAGAGATATTCAAGTTTTTAAAATATGCAAATTAGCAAAGTAGTGATGTCATACACTCAACCAAATTCTGATTAAATACTAAGAAAGTGATATCTCAGCCAATTTGTATTGAAAGTCGATTTTTTTAAGCTTAAATATCTCTGGAACTAAAATAGATATTTGAAAACGGTAAACGGCATTTTTAATCTTTCATTTAATACTCTTTGAAACACCTAAAATTGCAAGGGGTAAAAATTTGATCATAGTACCACTTTAAAAAAATCGTAAAATATGCAATTTAGGGAACTGATGACGTCATCTACTCAACCCAATTTTTTGTCAAGTATAAAAATTAAGTTATCTCGGTAATTTTTCTGCAGAGACCAATGAAACTTGGCAGACTAATAGTTCCTCAGGTGACACACCTACAGCTGTAATAAAATAATGTTACCATGGCAACTCACTCTTTTCCAGTCCCCATCAATTTTATTTTAATATTTCAGAATTTTTCAGTTCGGAAAAATTAAACCCAGGCAAGACGTCTGCCAAATCCATTGATATGCTTGCTAGATCTCGCATGTAAAGCATTATTTACAAATATTAACGGAGAATGCCAGAATTGGCCAGAAAGGCGTTAAGCATTTGGGGGATCTGGAACCTAGTATGTTGCCATCGTAACCAAGTTGTCAAGTTCATATTGTGAAACATAACTAGCAGAGTGTTACTGCAAAGAATCAGAGACTTTCAATACAAATTGGCTGAGATATCACTTTCTTAGTATTTAATCAGAATTTGGTTGAGTGTATGACGTCACTACTTTGCTAATTTGCATATTTTAAAAACTTGAATATCTCTGGAACGAAAAGAGGTATTGAAAAACAGTAAACGGCATTTTGCTTCTCATGTAGAGTACTTGTTAATATTTTAAAATGGTTGCGAAAGAAAACATGCGAATTTCATCATAGTAGCACTTTAAACAACACGCGGAATCAACCGAACATGACATCCACCCAAGAAATGCCACGATCCTTGAACGAGGAATCTCAAGTTACACCAAGAGACTTTTCCTAGAGTCGTGGCATTCTACGGTGGATTCCAACGCGGTTAACGAAAGAAAACCCCTTCCGCGCGCTTACACTCTGTTGAGAAATTAAAGATTGGATGGCGTAGTCAAACATCCTAGCGCGTGCTAATCTTTTAACGAACGCAAATTTTTACTCTGATGAAGGTGGACAGAGGCCACCGATAATTTAGTGTTAAAAAACCTACAATAGATCGGATGAATCATTCTAGTGAAAATACGGCTAAGCTTTACGTCCAATTTTCTAGGCCAAAAAACCTCAAATCTAAATATTAGTGCAAGAATGAGTTGATCTACATCAGAAGAATTTGAACCCGTTCAATAAATTCGCAGTTCGTGTTTCATCAAGTCTAAAACACTCGGCTGCACCTCGTGCTCTAAACTTGATAAAACACTGCTGCTCATTTATTAAACATTACATACAGCTATTTCAATTAACGTTGTCGGATTAAATCTTCAAACCTACGAGTCAAGACCGAATGGTGCCATGGGTATTTACTGCAATTTGCATATCACCATTGAGGAAATCTACAAGTTTGTATTTTTGCACGTGGAATATTTGTTTTTCTTTCCGTGAAACCTTTCTTGTATCTTTTCTTTCGCCGTTATGTGGTTTGGATTATTCTTTTTAAATGAAATGAGGCGAAAAAGGATCTTTTCTACACATGTCTGAAGAGAAAGGAAACGAAAAACGTCTCGTTTGCTATATCGCTGTATCTCATTAGTATTCAGCACTCGTGGAACACTCTTTCTTCGCCCATACTACCTTTCGGTCTTGTCTTTAAGCTTTGAGCTTCAATCCGACAACGTTAATTGAAATAGCTGTATACATCTGCAGTTCATATATGAATCATTTCATATACATTACGTCGTATCTAATTCTGTTTATAGCAATTTATTTCCAGACGCCTTACTCGGTTCTACTTATAATACTGTCTCGTGTGTTGGCTGCAGCAGCTAGCGGTCGCTCTAGCCTCCTCCGCAGACGTTCTTGTGGCTCGTCACGCATTCCTCGAGAAAAGATTGCGTGACGGGCCAAAGGAACGTCTGCGAAGGAGGCTACGGTCGCTGGTGTGTCGAGCAAAGTTTGGTAGAAGCCGAATGTCGGCTATTCGCTCGTAGGTCGAGCAAAGATTGGCAGATTCCGTGTGTCGGCTGTAGCTAAAACGTTTGCTTGTGTATCCAGCAAAGATTGGCAGACGCCGTGTGTCGGCTGTAGCTAAATTGTTCGCCTAAGTGTCGAGCAGAAATTGCCAGGCGCCGTGTGACGGCTTGATTGTCAGGAAGAGACAACACTTCCTTGGTGAGAGCTGGCCCCAGATCAGAAGCTCTGCCCCTGAGAAAAAAATCAACACAGAAGATCGCTAGGTTTCTGGCAAAAAAGTAACGATTCAGTGGTGCAGTGTTGCAGGAAAGATAGGCTAGATCGTTGAGGTGATGGCACAATTTCCATAACTTGTCCAGAAAAAAATGACTGACGGAGTGCTTGGGAGAAACATGGGCTTGCTACTTATACAGGAAACGAAGGTAATCTTTAAGAGACTGGTGGGATCCAGGATTTCCTGTCTCAAAGAGAACACACCATAGACCAGCTCTTCGTAGATTATTGAAGATGGAACGAAGTTTTCCAGTAAGATTATCTACAATTCCTGCCGCTAAACGGGCTGGGAATTGACAGCGTTTCTTGGAATGTCAACCGATCTTCCCATATGAGAAAACAAACAATTTCCTGTGGAGCTGCTGAACATAATGACTTAGAAAGGGAAAGAGACAAGAGAAAATTCTCCAGCTCCTTGTGTAGGGCAGATTTGCTTTGCGTAGGGCTCAGAGCCACGAATAGCATGAATAGATTCCAAATAGTCGTTGATAGAGGGGAGGTCAAGCGGTATTTTGCTGGCGACAATTTGTTGTGATTGAAGACGTCGCCGATAGCCACAACGCTGGTAAAAGGAGAAATTGTGATCGTTAGGGTAAAGGCATTCTGGGCATGGGACAGTAGGGTACCAAACGCGCGGCACTAAGGTAAGAACCTGAAGAAAAAGACAAAAAGGAAACTAAAACTATTACCCGGTTTGGAAAAAGAAGAAATTTTACTTTGATGCGAGGGATGAACACATTCCTGACGATGATAAGGAAATAGCCTAACTCCAGGAGAACAGTGAACGCGTTAAAAGTCCCCATTTCTGCAAGCTGGAAATCCGAAACGTTTACAGGGAACTTTGAACGAGGGCGGAGCTGACCAAGATGCCTGTCGTCGATATATTGTGAGCAAGGAACTCCTAGAGACCTTATGTAGCTAGTAGCAGCCATACCAACGGTGTTCAAATATACGCACTGGCCTTCCATCCAAAAGGGATGTACTATTTCAAAAACTCGTGCTTCGGGTTTCATCAGGTTTCCAAACACGAGAAAACATTTGAAACCATGAGGCCGCAGGCCGAGTGGTTTTATTGTTTTCGAGTGTTTGGAAACCTGATGAAACCCGAAGCACGAGTTTTTGAAATTACTTCTCCAACAAAGAAAATTTGAAGCAGTTATTTTAATGAGTTTACTCGATCCAAATATTCTATTTGTGGATCGTAATCAACACTTTGAGGCGTTGATTGAGATCCCGTCGCCGACGTGCTAGTGTGTGTAATTATTTTTGCATTTAATGCAACGTTTTTCAGTCTTGTTGTTTGTCAGTTCGGAGCATTCACGTTGCTTCACAAGCCAAATGGCACAAATGTCAGAGTACAGATTTAGACCTGCCAAAACTTTTGAACAAGAAGAAAAGTGTGGGGCCAGCGCTATTCCGAAGTCTACCCAATATATAAACAAATGAGCGGTTGGAATTTCTGAAGAATGGCCAAAAGTCCGAGTTCCTAAAGTACAACGTTGGAAGCACGCGGTCTATTTAAAAATTATGATCTGCGCAAAGTTCAGTCCTTGGAAGTTCCATTGCTTTAAAGGCTGGTTTTCACTAGCGCATAAGCATAAGCATAAGAAGTTAAGAAGCAAGTGAGAACACCAGGACATAAGCATAAGAGCATACGCAGGCGCAGTAATAACAAAATTCCTCGATACCAGCTTTCCTCAACTACAATCAAGATGGCGGATTATAACCCTTATGCTTATTTCACTCGCGTTCGCACTACGACATAAGCATAGCATAAGCATAACATAAGCACAAGAAGAACGAACAATGTTCGTTCTTCTTGTGCTTATGTTATGCTTATGTTATGCTTATGTCGTGGGTGTTCTCACTTGCTTATGCGAGTGTTTGTGCCTATGCTTATGCTTGTGCTTATGCGCTAGTGAAAACCAGCCTTAAATGGGTGCTTTAAGCCTCAATTATTGGCTGGCAAAGTTTATCCAAGAAGTTGCTAAACAAAGGAAAGATACCGACCCAGAACCACATTCAACGTTAATAGTAAAAAAGCTTAATTTAATGTATGAACTTTGAAATGTGTAATCAAATAAATTTGTTGATGTCCACGTTTTCGTCTTCCCTTATGAATGTGCAGATTAAGAAACATTTTACACACGGGTTTGAAATCATTTCTTAACACGTGTGGTTTTCAACTCGTTTTTCATTGCGTTTCTAGACTCATCCACCTGACCAGAATTGGGCGTTCTGGTAGGCTGATAACAATATGAATAATTAATGAGTTTGAGAAAGTGATGTAAATAAAATAATAAGCTTTCCATTCTAAACCGAAAAAAGTGCGACTGGAGGGATGCAAAGAAATGTTGCCGTAGCCGCTCTTATCGTCTATAGTAGTCTGAAAGTAGATGTGTCCGACATAACGAGGCAGGTCGGTAATGTAATCAAGAGTGAACGGGCAATCCTTAATGTGGAGTTTCAGAAAACGTTCATCATGGCACATGCGGGGCTTTGTGGACTCGATGGTGATGGACATGACGAGATAAGGTGGATCAGCAAGACCAACTTTGCCAACCACCAAAAGAGAACCATTTCGGACTCTTTCATAAATACAGTTGTAAATGAAGTCTTCGTGGTCCTTGCAATTTCAAGTATTTGGAAGAACAATACAAGGTGGAATGGGTGAGTCGTAAGAACAACCCTGAAAAAAAAAAATGCCAGAATATCGACACCCGTCGAAACGTAGCGAAAAATTTCATCTGCTTTGGAATAGTTCCGTAAGATGATCCGCCAGTTATGGCAATGCGTTCAAACATTTCCAGCAATGAAGTTCTCGTTATCTCTAAAAGCGATGTGAATAGGTGAAGCGTACAAAGAAACGAAAGAGACCATATCCACTGAGGGGAGCGGCCCGACCCATGTAGTTGTGGGCTTTCCCTTCCAATTACACCAGGACTCTTTGAACTCACGAGAAGCAGCTGAGTTTATAAGATTGTCAAAATCATTTGGTGAAACCCATTTATAAAACAAAGAAAAACGAGTAGAAAAAACGGGGGAAAAAATTTAAGGCCCACAACCGAGTCGAGCCAGGAATCCGTCCTAAGACTCGAAAAGGGTTGTGCCTAGAAAAACCCCTGACTCGGAAATGGGGATGGAACGAACTAAATAAAGACGAGGAGACTGAAAACTAACATCAAAGTTTATTTTTAAAGATTGCAAATCATCAGGACAACAGTAAACCAAGGATACATGACATGATTAGTTAGGATTATAACGAGCCTTCCAGACTCGGCAATTTCTGGCAATGTGACCTCGAAGGCCACACGCATTAACACGTAATGGTAACCCTCGGCTTGCAATAAGGCAACCTAGGATTGCCCAAAAGGGAGCGAATATTGGAGTTATGCTTAAAACTCTTTTCAACCCTTGGCAATAGCGACCTCCTCTTTGTCACCCAAACGTTTAAGGAGGACCAACTGAAATGAAACATGCGACGAGAGGGACTGGTCTCCTTCAGGTTAGAATTGTAACGGGACACTGGTCTGGGGATCATTTTTCTCTCTCTCTACGTCAGTCAGGTGCTCCAGTGCTGCAATGACGACATGGACATAAAAAATACCCGCGGGACGGGAAATTAGCTGCTTCAAGGTCTGGAGGGCGTTTTGGACTGAGTTTTATCGAACTGGTTTTTAACCTCAGCAATCCCCCTCTGAACTATAGTAATATCATCAGGGTCAGCCTAGGCAGAAAATGGAAAAGGAAAAGGGAAAAGTGGGTAAAAATTACGGCTAAAAAATAATATAGCAATGGGAACGAAAAAATAACACGCGAATACAAACAAATAACGAAAAAGCAGTGCGAAAATATGCAAATGAGGCAGCACCGACGATCAAAAAACACGAAACAAAAGCCTGGAGTAATACGAGGAAAAAACAAATCACAACAATGATACCAACATGCACACAGCCGGGCAGTTGTATCCTGAAAAGCTTTAAATCAGAAAAAAACAACAAATGTAAACAGTAAAAGCACTTAAAACAAAGGCAGCGATGACGGTAGGAGTATTGTAAGTTTCATGACCATATACTTGATAAGGAGCAAATAAAAACAACTGAACATAACACAATTTATGCACTGCGTAAGCGGCCAACGCCAAGGTGGGATTAACAGGAAAAACAACTACTGATCAACACTTCACGAGGCACAAAGGCTAACGTACATATCCTGACACTTCGACTAGCGCCAATAATCAACATAAACAAAGCAAAGAAATTAACCATTTGTACGTTTCACAAGCCGAAAGGCTAACGTAACAGAACTGACATTTTGGAAACACAGCAACAGATCAACTTCACTCTTTCCTTTCTCGGACCAATTTCGTCTGATCATACAGACTTCATCAGGGAGTTTGAACAAGATAGATAAAGGAACTTATTTTATACCTATGCTAAAGAGTACAAATCACGTTCCAACTAGGGTGTGAACCGCAAAAAAAGACCCACAGATTTGCGTACAGGACATGACTAAAATCCTGCGAATGTGCAATGTTTATATTTTGGGGGCTTACGGATTTAACGTTAAATCCGTTGTCAAGATTTGTTGCTGTGTGCTGCTCACTGCTATTTTTTAAAATAAATTGTATACGTTTCTCAAGCGTCAAGCACCAACGTAAAACAAAACCGACAAACAAATACTTATTTACGTTTCACAATCCACAAAGGCAAACGTAAATTAACTGGCATCCTGTACGTAGCTCAAGCGGTAAACTCCAACATAAAGCCAACAGGTAAACCAAAACATTCTGCGTTTCGCAAGCCGAAGGCTAACGTAAAACAGCTGGCAATTGAAAATTGGACGCAAAAGTCTAGCCGTGTCTTTATCACATAATAAAGACATTCATTAAACATTAATTTCTTTTGTACTTTCTTTATGAATTATTAATGAGTATTTGAAAGTATTTTAAAGCACAGCCCCTGTCCAATTTTTGCTATAAACTAGCTGGCGAGCATTGCATGCGGCGACGAAAATATCAGCTAATATGGATTCATTACCAACAAACAGCAGTCACTACACAGACGCCACTATTACTGATGGTAACAGTTGGTACGCGGTACTAATACAGTCCAGTCTTTATGCTCTTCTCGCGTTAGCGGCCATCGTTGGAAATGGTTTGGTGATCTTCTTGTTTACTCGTCACAAAACACTTCGAAACTTGCCAAATTATCTGATTGTCGATTTGACGATCGTCGATTTGCTTAACAGCGTCATCAACATTCCACTCTCCATTTGTTATGTTGTGTTGAACGACTCTGTTTATCGAGACAGGACCTTTGCGTGGATTGTTTCGCTCCTGCAAATCATGTTCAGTCTCCTCTCACTAACAACCATGACATTGCAAATGATTGACAGATATTTGGCGGTGTGTTGGCCTGTCTTCTACCTGGCAAACAAGTCGAAAACAAAAATGCTCGTGATTATTCTAGTCAAGTGGGTATTCATTATTTCACTAACAGGACTCCTTTATTTTCCACTTTACAAAATAGACCTTGGCAGTGTCCCAGTCGTTAACTATAGACGTATTTATTCTCGAACCTTATCTGCATATTTCATAAGGACCGCTGTTTATGTTTGCGTTTTGTCCATCATCGTCTTTGCAGTCTTGGCTTTGAGACCACTTCGACAACCTGCACACGTATTACCAGCAGCTGTCCAAAATGGGAACTCTCCAATGGCAATGTCAAAAGGCCTTATACACAATCCTTATTGTGACTTTTATGTGCGTCGCGTTTTATCTGCCGATGATAATACGAAGTGCGGTTGGATTAAGATTTGAGAATTCTGGAAAAGGGCACATTTGGCAGCTTTTGCTGTGAAGATTTGTCTTGCGATCCCGAGCGCGCTCAATCCTATCGTCTACTTAAACAGAGTGCAGGACTTTGCGTTAAAAGTAAAACAACTAAAAGCCAGTTTGTGTGGTGAAAGCCGAGAAGGAAATCGACACGCTCGTGAGTACACTGAACAAGGATATATTATTGGTAATGGCCACATAACCGATCATGGTGTTCAAAAAGAACTCGAAAGTTACCCTACCGGCCTGACATCCACAGGGTCGGTCTCCTTGCCGGATGTTTCGATTCCACAACGAGCAACGAAAAGCTGCTATGGTGCTAGGCTCGACGTCTGCCGTTCTCTCGAGTCCGGTCTTGATTCCTCCCCGAGAAGAGGAGAGGAAATCGTGGGGACGAGCGTGGGCTCATTCCCCGAACTGCTGCTGGTGATCGAGCCTACTATGGTGCACACCAGAATTAACAATAGCTATGAAAGAGGCATTACTGTAATCGAATCTTGAAGCTTGGAACGTAATCGATAAATCGATAAAGACTAAACCTGTCAATAATTCAGAACAATTGATCACGAACCGGTTTGTACATATCTTTTAAGTATAATTTGAAATCACATTATGCTTGACAGTGGTTGCTAATGTAAAGTGTCGATAATAAATGGTAAAATGGTGTTATATTTAGTTTCCTCTTGACTGCACAGACTATCTGTTTTTTGCTGATATTTTCAATCTAATTTCCGTTGGATTTCCATTTGGATTTTTTCGTTTTTTTAAATCCTTTGCTGAATTTCATTCTACATAAGAATGTCATCGAAAAACTTAATTCAACTGCTTTATTCTACTTTTTCTCAAATAAAGCGATAAAAAGTAAAAGGTATATATGGCTAGTCCCTTGTCGTTTCGAACAAGCCCCGCCCTCGAGCAAAAAAAAAACAAAAACAAATAGCATGCAGTGGTTATTCATTTTCGATTTATTGCGTATCAAGCTTTTCCCTTAATTAATATGCCTATATTCGTTTTTAAATATGTTCCATTTCTGTTAGTTATTCAGTCTTTTAAACCTTATTCAAAATTTTGGAGTCTGAAAATTATGAGCTTTATAAGGTGAAGTTGACACAGGTGACGGTAAAATGGCAATAATTAAATTAATTAACTTGTCCAGCAACTCATAAAGATGGTTTAGAAACGCTCAACTGCTGGCTTATGGATGCAAACAAATGCGCAAATCAGTTATTCCCCATGGCATTTATAAACGAAAAGAATCGAACACAACACAACAGAAGCTTCTCTCGACAGACCGCCTGATTCTCCTACAGGTATCTTCTCATCCTGCGAAACACTGATTGCATGAGAAACTCGATTCTGAAAATATTGAATATTATCTAATGGGTGATCTCAACTGTAACATTATTGCTACTCGACATGACAATAACACGTGCAAACTAATGAGTATTACGGATGTATATGGACTTCAGCAACTTATAACTGAGCCAACGAGGATAACCCCGACGATGTGATCTATACCAATTGCCCTGATAAGATTGCGTGCTCGGGAGTCTGTCATATCAGTATTTAGCGACCATAGCCTAGTTTTTGCCTATAGAAAACTATCCATTAATGGAATATCTAGTGGACACAATACTATAACCTATAGGAACTTTCGAAAATTCAATCGAAACCATTTTCGAAATGAAGTTGCGTCACAAAATTGAGATAAGGTATATAACTCAACTAATCCCAATGAAATGCGGTTACAGTGGAAATGCTTGTTTCTTTCGATTGTTGACAAGCATGCTCCACTGAGATCAATGTGTGTTCGCCCACGGAGTTCCCCATGGACTACATCCGAACTAAAGAAACAAATGCGTCATCGTGATTTTCTACAAGTTAAAGCAATGAAATCTAGTGATCCCAATGATTGGACGCAATTTAAAAAACAACGTAGTGCAGTAAATTGCGAAATCAGATTAGCCAGGCAAGTCTATTATCAGGATAGTTTTAAAGAGTATGTAAGCGATTCTAAGAAGACCTGGCAGACTATTAATGAACTAACTTCACGAAAATCTGGGAAAACATCAGTAACATCTCTGAAAGTGAACGGGGTGTCTGTAACTATCCCAACGGAGATGTCGAACGAATTTAACAATTATTTTGCCACCATCGGTCCAAAACTTGCCAGAAACTTTGATTCTTCAGAACACGACAACTATCAGAAGTATCTCACTAGCACAGGTAAACGGTTCCAGCTCCGTCCGACCAGTACAAATAAGGTCCTTTCACTTTTGAATAAACTAGACAAGTCAAAGGCAACTGGCCTTGACACGATACCAGCTAGGCTCATTCGAGACTGCGCGGATCTCATCTGCATTCCTATTCGTGATATCTTTAATCAATCAATAAGCCTAGGTATATTTCTCGATGATTGGAAATGTGCGAGGGTCACCCCACTTTTTTAACAAGGCGATCAAAACTACCTTAACAACTATCGCCCAATTTCTGTGATCTCCATTGTGGCCAAGGTATTTGAAAGAGCTATTTATGACCAACTATATGCGTATTTAGAAGAGCACGATATCATTTGTCAACATCAATCGGGTTTTCGTGCCATTCACTCAACTGTAACGGCTCTCCTCGAGGCCACAGACAACTGGGCAGATAACATTGATCGTGGCAAGATTAATGCTGTTGTTTTCCTAGACCTGAAAAAGGCCTTCGATACAGTTGACCATGAGATCCTTTTGTCTAAATTAAGTCATTACGGTGTATATGGTAATTCACACCAATGGTTTAGGTCATATTTAGAAAACCGCACACAAATGTGCTCCATCAATGGTACGCTCTCCAGTAGTTGTTCATCATGTTGTGGTGTTCCCTAGGGCCTCAAGCAACCTTGCATCTAATATATAGAGCTCTAATACAACCGCATTTCGACTACTGTAATACTGTTTGGGGAAACTGTGGGATTACTTTGCAAAACAAGCTACAAAAGCTACAAAATAGAGCAGCCCGTGTTTTGACCTTCTCAAATTATGACGCGCGCGCTGATGATTTATTCAACATTCTAGGATGGAAAAATCTGGCTCGCCAGCAGCAAATTCACCACGATGGTTTACAAGTCTCTGCATGGGTTGGCTCCAGACTATTTATCTTCTAAATTTGAAAAACGAGAAACCGCGTACGACCTAAGGGACTCTGAGACCAAACTCAATGTTCCATTACCGCGCACTAACTATTACAAAAATAGCTTTACCTATAGCGGCGCAATCTTATGGAACAGTCTTCCTTCCATCGTGAGAGTCCCTTGGGCAATTTAAAGGTTTACTTAAACAAGTACTTTAAGGCACGGCATTCGTGGAAAGCAGCTTTTTTTAGAATTTTAGTATTAATATGTAAGGATTATTGTTGTATAATTTTTAGCTGATGATTTGACCGTGTAAAAATAAAGATTATCTATCTATCTGCTTTCACGTTTAATCGTTGGTTGAAAAAAATTGCAACATTTCCCTGTCGATCATTCGTAATGGATCGAAACTCTCCAATCACAGTCCACCACTTGGGAAGTGAACCGACACCTTGCAAGGTGTTCGTGACTGCATTGGTGGATTTTGTTCAACTGCATCTTGCTTACGATTACAATGAATTTTCTTCCGGACATTTTAGGACATATTATAATACTTACTTATTTTTTCAAAATTAATTTTTAAATGATTTTTACTCCAAGATAGCCGGAAAAAACGACAGAAAATTGATTGTTGGATATAGTTTGGTGAGTCTGCGAGGTTTCCGTTAATAAATAAGCTGTCTTTATTTCATTTCATTATTTTTGTAATATTTTTTTGCTTATTAAAAGTGTCCACAATTAGTGTGTGTGTTCGTTTTCTTTAAATGAAACTGGAACTACATTTTTTTAAGCGTGCGTCAAGCGCCAACGTAAAAAAAAGAGAGAAACAAACACCTATTCACGTTTCACAAGTCACAAAGGCTAACGCAACAGAACCGAAATTCCGGATATACATTTCTCAGGCGTCAAGCGCCAACGTAAAACAAAAACCAAGAAACAAACATCTATTTACGTTTCACAAGCCACAAAGGCCAACAAAACATTCTGCGTTTCGCAAGCCGAAGGCTAACGTAAAACTGCTGACAATTGAAAATTGGACGTAAAGTCTAGCCGTGTCTTTATCACATATAAAGGCATTCATTATGCATTAATTTCTTTTGTGTTTTCTTTATGAATTATTAATGAGTATTTGAAGAGAAGTACTTTCAAAAACAGCCCCGGTCCAATTTTTGCCATAAACTAGCTGGCGAGCATTGCATGCGGCGACGAAAATATCAGCAAATATGGAATCATTACCAACAAACAGCAGTCACTACACAGACACCACTGATGGTTGGTACAGTTGGTACGCGGTACTAATACAGTCCAGTCTTTATGCTCTTCTCGCGTTAGCGGCCATCGTTGGAAATGGTTTGGTGATCTTCTTGTTTACTCGTCACAAAACACTTCGAAAGTTGCCAAATTATCTGATTGTCGATTTGGCGATCGTCGATTTGCTTAACAGTGTCATCAACATTCCACTCTCCATTTGTTATGTTGTATTGAACGACTCTGTTTATCGAGGCAGGACCTTTGCGTGGATTGTTTCGCTTCTGCACATCATGTTCAGTCTCCTCTCACTAACAACCATGGCATTGCAAATGATTGACAGATATTTGGCGGTGTGTTGGCCTGTCTTCTACATGGCAAACAAGTCGAAAACAAAAATGCTCGTGATTATTCTAGCCAAGTGGGTTTTCATTATTTCACTAACAGGACTCCTTTATTTTCCACTTTTCAAAATAGACCTTGGCAGTGTCCCAGTCGTTAACTATAGACGTTTTTATTCTCGAACCTTATCTGCATATTTCAAGCGGATCGTTGTTTATGTCTGCATTTTGTCCATGATCGTCTTTGCAGTCTTGGCTATGAGAAAACTTCGACAACCTGCACGCGAATTACCAGCAGCTGGCCAATATCGGAACTCTCCAATGGCAAGAATCCGTCAAAAGGCCTTATACACAATCCTTATTGTGACTTTTATGTGCGTCGTGTCTTATCTGCCGATGATAATACGAAGTGTCGTTGGATTCGGATTTGAGAATTCTGAAAAAGAAGCACATTTGGCAGCTTTTGCTATGATGATTTGTCTTGCGATCCCGAGCGCGCTCAATCCTATCGTCTACTTAAACAGAGTGCAGGACTTTGCGTTAAAAGTAAAACAACTAAATGCTAGTTTGTGTGGTGAAAGCCGAGAAGGAAATCGACAAGCTTGTGAGTACACCGAAAAAGGACATATTATTGGTAATGGCCACATAACCGATGGTGTTCAAAAAGAACTCGAAAGTTACTCTACCGGCCAGACATCCACAGGGTCAGTCTCCTTGCCAGATATTTGGAATCGACATCGAGCAACGAAAAACAGAAGAAATAGTTTTTAAAAACTGCTGTGGTGCACACCAGAATTAACAATTATAGCTATTAAAAAGGTTACATGGATCTCCAATCTGAACCCGAGAGGCCTACGGTTTCTCCTGTACGGGAAGAAAATAGCGCACAAACAGGGATGTTTGTTCATGCGACGAGTAAAAGCTGTTTTAGTTAGCATGTGGTTGTCACATTGAATTTGGTTTGCAGAAACATGATTTAAAATTTATCGTTTTTCTTGAATGAATTTACCTGTTAAAAAGCTAGCAAGATAGGCTTTGCCTTGGTTATAACATCAATGTATATAGAGCAGTTTGATCTTCTATTTAGCTCATCTGTAAGCAGATGTCTCGTGTAGGTGGACGTGTCTCCATAGCTAATGTAAACACGAGATGAGTTTGCAGAGCTTAACAGACTTTGAATTTGAACAATAGGTAAGCTAATTTACGCAGATAAGGGCTTTAGAATTCGTGTGGTTTTTAGTTAACTTTTATCGATGAAGTGACGAAGATGCTGTGCAACATCGTTACAAGATTCTCCTCTTCTCGAGTAATGATGGTAATAATGGTAAAGAGAGAGACCCTGTTAACGAGGTTTGATACGCCTACTATGATTGGTTGAATACCACTGCTAATCTCTACGGAAGATATTTATATAAATAGAATCTCTTTCTTACCTTGGTTCACAAAGATGGAAGCCTTTGTGAAAGTTTGGAAGAACTCGAAATAGTGCCAGCTTTGTCGTTCTCCCAAACATCTTTTCATGTTTACCTATGGCAGCATGGACAACGTTTCTATTTCCTATAAATGGCTTTTATTTTAAAAAGAACTATACAATAAAAAAAGGACATCAATATGCCCTATTTTGAATAGAATTTCACAAAGCAAAATGACTTTAATTGACAGTGATTGATATATTTTCGATCGGTCCAGATCATTCCCATATGACTTGAGTGAAAGCAAGAAATCCATAATAAGGCAATGTAAAAAGAAAACAGTCATTCCCCGTTAATCGTCGAGGAAGAAGCAAAAAAGTAATCCCCTTTTTGACTTCGCTTGGAAACATCCGCAACCGTTAAATGCTTCGGTCGTCACGCTTCTCTCCAGTGAAAGGCGTTGCGTGACGGAAAGAGTAACGGGACAACCGAAATGACAACTGCCAAGGAGGGAAGTCTTCTAGTAATCCTTACTTATTCAATATATTTTTGTCACGTAAATTCCTTAAGTTTGTTTCCTGTGAAGTTTGTTAGGTTTTGGTTGGATGGTAGTTCTACTACGTTAAATAAGAATTACAGTAACGATGTCGAATCAAATTCGTTCAGTAGTAAAGAGGACAGTTTGAATGAATATATGCTCTTTCGAAACAGTTAATTGAAGAAGTCACACATTGCTTGTAAGAATTGTCACCTTTATTAAGAAAGTCCAATAAAAGAAACGTTTTCGGTTGTATTTGTGCAAGGGGTTCTTGAAGATTTAGTCCACGTCCTTGTGGTATCTACACAGGAGAGATAAAATGACAATGTCCTTACTCGTGGGCGAATTTAGGGGGAGGGCCGAGGGGCCGCCTCCCCCTCCCCTTTTCCCTCGGGTTTATTCTAAAAACTATTGTAACCAACCGTCTTTTGAGCAGTATTGTGGAATCGGGGTTGTGTTGTGGGTATGGGGCAAGGTTGTGCTGTCGCCGAAAATTTGTTCGGCCCCCTCTTTCTGATGTTTCTTTTCCGCCCCGGTTACCATCCGGAAATTAAATGGCGCAGTTCTTATAAGGGTTCTTTGCGCCATCATGGCTGCATGAGCATTACATGTCGGTGGTAATTATCCAAGATTATGGAAGTCGCTTCTTATTTGTGTTATATCACATTCCTCAATTCCGGGTTGGCGTTAAAACTGATTTTCATAATGTTTCATTCAGGGGCTAAATTAATTCATTCTCGTCCTCAGAGCCGCCCGCCTCTCTTAGTCGGCGGAGTCTGGGACACGAGAAACAAGTGACTCTAGGGACACATGATCTGATTGGCTAAATCCTTAACAAAGGAAAATTAAAATCTAGCCAATCAAATCAACGGTTTTAAAATCCCTTTGTTGTAAGGGATAGGCCCGATAGACGTAATTTCCACCACAGTTTGATCTTGAGTTTTAATCCATCTAAGTCAAAAGTTGTCTTGTTTCAAGCTTCCTTATAAGACGCGCGGTCACTCCGATTGGGATTCACTTCGAGTCCCACTGTGGGGGTCAGGAAGTTTAACATTGTCTATAAAGTAAACCAGATACATCGAGCACCTGTAAAATAAAAGGAATACCAAAGTCTCGTGGTTGCCATTTTCGTATAACACATCACAGAGTAAATACTCAACAATACAGCCAAATATAGGCTTCTACACATTATGCTTTTTTACTTTACTAATATGCTCTTGCTTTATGCTCAATTTTATTCTCTTAAATGGTTATGCTCGCTCTAATAAAGAAGCTGGCGCCAGGAGCAATGCTGGTTAAAAGCGTTTATTTCACCACTTCCGGCTTACGTGTCTAAGAAAGCTGAGAATGAGGGCTTAAGGGTTTGAATTTCAGTTTGTCTCAAAAAGCTTATCTGTAAAATGGCTTTTAAAAAAGTCAAAGTTTATGTCACTAGCGACATAAGCACAACCTCGCATTCAAGTAAGGATAAGCTAGAGAGCATAAGCATAAGACGGTCAAAAACTTAGCCAAACTACAGCCTAAAAACACGGTCTAAACTGTTGCACAGCATTTCATTTATGTAGTACATATAGCCATAACACGAACTCAGTAATACCTTATTAGAAGTCAACTTTCACATCATCGCCTAGCAGCACAAATGATGCCCAGTCCTGCTCGTCATTATATCCCAGAGTACCTCTCATCTCCTTCATGGACCAGTGATAGGCTTCACTTGCACTCATTTTCTCGCACACCAGACACTTGTAAAAGACGTTCATGAAGGATTGGGTCGCTTCATCGCGCACATCCCATAATGACATGAGAACTGAACGGGCACCAGCACCCAGAAAGGCCCGAGCAATTCCCACGATTCCCTCCCCTGCCATGACTTTCCCACCTGCACTGTAACAGGTGCTTAGCACCACCAGTTTGGCTCTTACTTTAACTGCGGCCAGGTCCTCGATGGTTAGTACAAAGTCTTCCAAATGGAGATCTTCGGTGACAAAGCGGCTTGGCGCAAGAGCAATCTCTCCTTTCTGCGCATCACCATGGGCAGCAATGTGCACCAAGGTTACTTCTTGGATCCTACGCAGCACCTCGTCCTTTGTTGCCTTTTCTCCGACAAGACATGGCACCTTTAAAATAGTTGCAATCATTTCCACTTCTTTCTTAGCAGCAGGAAGTGGGGAAAACCCTTGCAAACCGTTTGTTGGATCTCCCACGATAAGCGCACCCGACTCGCAGTGATAGTCCGCTGGTGAGTCTTGAATAAGCTTCAGAGCTGTAAGAGAGGGAACAAGACGAATCCTCACGGTTTCCGACAGGCACACTCCATTCTTATCCCGTAGTGCTGGAAACGGTATCAAGAACATTTGTCCTTCTGGAACAATGATGATCTCCGGACCTTCGATTAAATTTTCGATAGGATCTATGATAGCCTTGTACAATCGTCTCAGACAAACGTCTCTTTTCTTTTCGATTTCTTCATTTGATCTCGGAGAGATTTCGCCGTTGTCTTCAGCTTCTGTTTTTAATGTCTCCTGCATTTCCGTTCTCAAATGTTCCAAGAGATGCTCTGTGCTTTTTATCATTGGATCGGGCTCAGAATACTGTTTGAAACTTAACTTACCCCCTGTGTCCACAAACCAGAGGACAAGGTTGTTCATAAGAAAGGCCATGTAAAGGAAGTTGCTATTTTGCGTTGCAAAGAGTTTGCTTGCAATACTGTTGTGAATACGTGCAAGATTTGTTTTGGACGCACCCTGTGAGAAATACTTATCCAACATTAAGTCGATAAGTGCTCGAGCACGACCTTGCTCCATGGCAAAGAGGGCTGCATTGCTGTTTTCAAATGAAATGAAGAGTAGGGAGCGAGTCTTATAAAGAAGGACGCTCTGGTCATCTAAGGAAAGTTTGTGTTCATCGTTCAGGTCCAGTCGTAACTCTTCGTGATTTTTTATGCTTTCCGATAAGTATTCAGTTGTTTTGGTAACGTTTAGGTTAGAGGAGTGTGAAGGAACTTTTCTTGGAATAAAGAAGCGTTCGTTGTCCGTCCCTTCCATTACCTCTATTGTTTCAAAACCTTCTTCCTTCATGCTACTACTTGAGGAGCAAATGAATTCATTTGTGTGCCCCCCTTCATCCATTGCGAAGGCCTTTCTTTGAAACGCAGTGGCTTGTCCATGACAACCTAAGAGATGGCTCAAACCCGAGAGATGTCTATAACTTCTTCTTTCCTTTTGGTTATTGCCCAAGGTCTGTCTCATATGTATCACTTTTTCACAGTATTCAACTGAAATGTCATAATTGCCAAGAGCCTGATTGATACAGCCAAGATTTTGATAGGATGTCACCTCCATTTCCCTGACACCATTCGTCAGGCTGATTTCAAGAGCTCTGTTTTGATACTTGATCGATTTCATAAATTTACCGAGAATATAGCAAAGATAAGCAAGTTGCGTACAGGATATGGCCTCACCGTGACTGTCGTGCATTTCATGTCTTATTTCAAGACATTTCTTGTGACATTCAATCGATTTTTTGTACTGGCCAATGGCACAGTAAACGATTCCAAGGTTGTAGTACGATGTCCCTTCTGCCTTCTTGTCGCAAAGTATTTTGCTGATTTCGGTACTTTTTTCGTGGCACCTGATGGACTTGTCGTATTCGCCACTTTCATGATATAAGATTCCTTGCTTGCTATAGAACTCACAACTTCGCTCCGTGTCTCCGTTTGTTTTGTAGAGGTTAAGTGCTTTTACTTTGAAGCGATGTGAATCTTCTGATCGATCAATAGCGTCGAAAGCTATAGCAAGATTGGTGTAACATCTGCTCTCCAAATCTCTCTCCTCTGTTTCGTTACTTAGTTTAGCAGCTTTCTCAAAAAAGGCAATCGCTTTTTCGTAGTGACCAAGAGCGTAGTACGCACAACCAAGGCTTAAGTACGACATGCCCTCCATTTTTTTGTCTTCAACTAATACGCTGGATTGGACTACTTCATTGTAATGGTCGATTAATTTCTGGTAATCGCAAATGGCAGCATATAAACTTGTGGGCGTGTATGTGTTATTGTTTGTCGTTCCGCCTTTGTTATCTTCAGTCTCCATACGAGTATCTGAGGAGTATTCTAGTATTTCACTTATTTCGTTCATTTGCTCCAATGCACCCCTGCAATATAATCAAAGTAAAATGAGACCTGAATTACATTTGCGCGTTAACCTCTACCGCTTGCTACCCTGAGCCCCTCTTCGCGTGTTCAATTCATTCCCCGCGAAAGATATGTCTCGTGAAAGATTCGTCCAAAAATACCTCATTGAGAACGTAGCCGTACGATAAACCGTTTACTGTCTCATTGCTTGTTTCTTTGACGAAAAAAGAGGAACGACCAATCACTGCACGGATATTTGCATAGGTAAATAGTCAGCATGGGCAGTGAGAGGCCGTCTGCCCGAACTCTATTCTTTTGCGTGCGTCGAAGTGTTTCAGACGCAGATAATGAAACAGGGAAAGGGTTTGTCTCTTCTCCCAAGAACGGAATAAGCACGACATGAAAAACGCCTACCGTAAAAACCCGCCTATAAGCCCTGGGCTTAATGATATACAACTTCGTAAGAGGTTCTTGATGGGCTTATAAACAGGGGCTTATATTCGGGGGATAAGCGGAATAAAAAAAACGTTTTGCAATGAGCTTCAGCAGTGTTGATCGAAATACGTTTTTCATTAACTGGCTTTAATTACTTACAATAGCCTATAATAGGCCCAGTCTAGCACTTTGTTGGCTTCAATTTTAAAAAGTCGCGTCAGAGTGACGGTCATGAACCAGAAGAGCTCCGCAAATTTTGCTTTTTAAATGCGATCCCAGTTCACTTATGTGGAATTAACAAGCTCATATACAATATATACTACCAGAAGTCCATAACTAGAAGTCTACATCTGGTATTGGGGCGCGTGCTATGTCTTTCGCGTGTAGGCTATTTTTAGAAACTGATGTCTCGCGAGAAAATGACGTAACCCACTATTTCGACACGATTGGAGTTCTAAGTTGCGGCCGAATATTTTGGAAAGTGGTAGGTGAAATAAATCAAATCACATCAAAACACTTGACAGGCCATTCTCTTTAATTCTCACATTTCGACAGAAGTAGTATCGTAGATAGTGATTTCAAACGCCTGTTCAGTGGCATTTGAAGGCGAGTGAAAAAGCAACCCGTCGCCGGGTTTCCGTAGACAAACTCACAAAACAAACAGGTCGACTTTTTATAATTTACGAGAGAATTTATGAACAGAAGTTCCCCAAACTTTTAGTAGTTAAGTGTGTCTTTATTTTGTACAGCATATCCTCGTGTTAAAATACTGAACAACATACACAACACAATAGCTGCACACTGCGAAGTGCCCGAGAAGCACAACTTGAATTCAACTTTTGACGGATGAAATCATCATTGTTCGATGAATTAAACTCGTATTTCTATTCATATTAAAACAAGTACATTACCTTAGTCAGTCTTTTAGCGAAACTCGCCAAACTTGTCGTTTTCTCTGAATGTTGTTCTCAAACGAATCAAACTTCATTCTGTTCATTCCGCGCTCGATGTTGAGCGCTTCAGGGACCACGGTTTTGTTTTTCAAAATAGCAACGAACCTGTGCCAAAATGCACTTGCTCTCTTAATGCCTGTCTTCATCTTGAGAGTACCATTAATCTTTAGTATCTTCGCATTTTGAATTTGACTCGGAATTAGTCTATCTTGCCCGCTGCCATTTCGTATTCTGACTCCAAAACACTGAGGTCCTCTCGCCTATTTGGATGCTCCGAATTTTTACAACTTCGATGCTATCGTCATCGATGAAAGATGGCCTGATGATTCTTGTCCGGACGATTTAATCCTCACAAAACGGAAATTACGATGACCAACAAACAGAAATTTCGTAATGCCGTTCGCTCGAGTTCGCTCGAGTTCACTCGTCCTCTGCAGTTCTGCTTTTCTTCAAAAATTTGTTCAACCAATCAAAGGCGCGAATTAAAAAATACTTCAATGTGATTGGCTACTTGTTCGCGGCAAAGCTGTTCTAAAAATAGCCTACACGCGAGGAGCGCGAGGTACACGCGAAAGACATATCTCAAAGCCTATTACCAGAGATGTAGACTTCTAGTTATGGACTTCTGATACTACCAATATTTCTTTCTTAATCCTGAAAATTCAAAATTCGTATTGAGCACGCACAAACACTGTTACGACATGAAAGCTCAAACAGATAATGCTGAACACATCAATGACTGTATCACCCATAAATGTAATAAAAACCATAAATGTAATACCAATGATAAATGTAATAAAAATTTACCATAAATGTAATAACTTTTAACCACAAATGTAATAAATTCACTAACCATAAATGTAATAAAATTTGCCCATAAATGTAATAAACTGAACAACCATAAATGTAATAAGGCTTAACCATAAATGCAATAAACTGGCTATGACTTCCAAGTCAAGGGGCTACAAACTTGTCATTCTCTTTGTGCACTTCTTACTTCAGGCCACGGGACTCGTGCATCAAGTTAGTATTTTAATCCAGAGACCTAAGCACAAGAAGCTATAATTATGGTCTGCGAACAGTTACAGCGTTTGAAGTACTGGGGGTTGATGACATTCCATCCATTTGAAGAACTTAAAGTCAAGACGAATTCAGTCAAACATTACCTTACACGGAATACGCCTGTTTTAATTTTTCAAATTTTCCCACATATCACCCGGATTTGCAAAATTGTGCTCTCCGCTTTCGCGTGTCTGCATGCGTACCGTGCCCTTCAAGCCAATCTCACGCAAGGTGGTAGGGCGGGGAAGGGGGAAGAGGGTTGGATGTTCCCTATTGGAGCCTAGAACTGCTGACTAGCAGGTTGCTTGGGTGGGGCAGATGGTCAAAGTTCTAGACTATTGTAGTACTGGTATAGGCACTTGGGAATAAAAGGGTAAAAAAAAAAATACTAAACAGCATTCTATAGATAATACTGGACCGTTTCAGTTTTATTCACGCTTATTACATTTATGGTTAAGCCTTATTACATTTATGGTTGTTCAGTTTATTACATCTATGGGCAAATTTTATTACATTTATGGTTAGTGGATTTATTACATTTGTGGTTAAAAGTTATTACATTTATGGTTAGTATTACATTTATGGTAAATTTTTATTACATTTATGGTTTTTATTACATTTATGGGTGATACAAATGACAATCGTTTCAGTATTTTGTTTTTATGGGTCAAGAATTCAAACAACGAGGATAACAATGCTTTGCAAACCAATCCCTATCTTTCGAAATGTAGGCAAACCAGAAGAGTATGCTCTTTACAAACGTTCTTGTTATATTATCGTGAAACGGGAACAATCACCAAATCCAATTTGAAGCGACAAAATTCAAAACTACAAGTTTCGTTTGCTCTTTCGCTGGATTATATGTGATATATGTTTGACTAAAACCTTATTCTTCAGCAATAAGCGGATTATGAACTTCATTCGGCTAAGCCTTGCTTTCGATTGTTTGTACCCAAACAACAAAACGGAGAATTTTATACGCGAGAATCTAAAATGTTATTTCTTGTACTGCTTTAAATCTATTTTTAGTTTAGAAAACGAGATAAGTTTGGATCACGCCACACCAAAAGCCAGTTGATTTCATTTCCCAACCAATGAAATCTTCTCATTGGAATTTGTGATTGGCAGGCATTGGCAGGCTGAACAGTTCAGCCTCGTTTTTGAGGATCACTCCGTGTTTAAGCTAATTCATTTCAATTTAAAGATAGATAATAATAAGATAGAAATAAACTTATACTTTAAAGAAACAAGGGTTGGGGTCCTTAAAATCGGATGTATTTTTTTTTGTCTACAGATAGATAGGCCTATAACTAGAAGGGGTTATAAGAGTTGGATATTACAGTATTCTCCGTATATGAAAATTATTTATTGTGATAGAGAATTCTAAGGAAATGACTTACAACAAAATGATTTAAAACAAAACCAAAAACCTGCCAGAGTTAATATTTAGGTGACATAATTATAATACTTATTGACATGAAGTAAATTTAAATAATTTCAATTGAAGTTATTCAAAGAGCACATAATAAAATAATCTTACATTTCTGTAAGGTTGCATGTAATGAGGTTGTCTGGAATTTCCTGTATGTTGTCTAATGTAACACCACCATGAAACTGGTTACCACCACCTTTATTGAATTAAAGAAAGCATGAGTTATATTAGTTAATGGAACAGGTGCATTGTGCTCAGCTGGCCTCGGAGGTCAACATTGTTCAGTAAACTAGTGGCCATCGTTATTATCAGATGGACTACAGTTTTAATATTATGTTTGGAATTAAAGTTTTGTATATGGTGTGGCAAACAGCGAAGACCTGAATTACTCTGCTCCATTTGCTTGTCATTGCCCAAATTCAGACAATGAGACTCGATGTAGAGTTATTGCTTTCAACTGTCAAAAATTGTATATCAACTTGGAAATTAGTGAATGGATAATTTTTAGATATAAGTACATGTAGATAGATAAATTAAATTCATCTTATTAAGACAACAGATCCCATGATCTGAAACAGGCAAAGCCAAATAGGTCTATTATTAATATTACTTCCAATAGGCTGACTTAATTGAGCTAATTAATATTTCAATGCTTTAAGTGTAGAACAGGCTCCATTTCAAGGAGAGCTATACAGAGTTAAAAGAATTCAATATATATAATTTGCCTTCAACTGAAGGCTGAGGTTGCAAAATCACTGATAAAAGGCTGCTAAAAAAATCTCATTTTGCTAAGACGAGATCAAGCCAAAACTCAAATTATGCGCGTGCAGCACAAATTTAAACGAGCAATGTAGTTATAGACCGTCTGTCATGTCTGTCACAATACGCTACGTTACCCTAATCATCGGGGGGTGGAAGCGGAATCATTGGACTTTGGATATTCATGATTCCTGTCTTGTTTTACCTCAATGATTCGTGATTCATTTATAAATTTCATTCGATATTCATGATTCATTTGTCATCGTTTTCATCCAGTTTTGAAAATAACTTCACAGTGTGTAACATACCTAATTGCAGTCAAGTTGATAGGTAAGGGATGAACTTTGAGTCGCATTTTCAGTGTTTTCCCGTAGGGGGGTCTTGGGGCATGCTCCGGCAGAAAATTTTGAAAATTAGACGCTCGGAAATGCTATCTTCGGCCATTTCTGTGATATATAAACTGTTAAGAAGTTTCGTAGTTTGCATTCTATATTCACACGCCTCCAATATCGATGGAAGCATATTCATTTGTTATTCATGATTCCCAAGTTTTAAACACGAAGATTCATGATTCCTACCAATTTTACAGCTATGATTCATGATTCTGCTTCCACCCCCCGACAACAGTTGTACATGTCGACTCAAGAGAGAGTACAACGGGAAATGGCTCATATCAACGTTGCACAAGAAACATGGCAAGCTATAAATCGGCGAGTTAATTTACAGTTGTGAAATATTCGCCGCGTTGTATGAGTTCGTCATACCTTTAAATTTAAAGCACTTTCCCTTTAGAGCACACATGCATGTATACTATTCCTAACCTGACAAGCTCTTGTCGGATCCATGTTCCAATTCCATGATAATATGACTTCAAATAGGACAAACATTCGACAAATAGTAGCGAAATAGGGAGCAAAATCTAAAACGCATACTATCGGGAAATACCCAGCTGTTATTTTTAACCGTGACACCCTAATTACATCATCCATTTAAATATAAATCACTTCCATTGATTACTTGTAGACGAAGACGTTTACAATGAAGAGCTGAATAAAGAATATGCTTCATGGATCCCCATTCAAGTTTCATAATACTAACAAGCAATCAACAAATAACAGAGAGTTTCAGGAAGGACAGTACAGGATAGATCAATATTTAAGCCGGTCGATCGAACGATCGAACGATCGGGGATAACCCTGCTTGTAAACAATATATTTTACCGCATGCATCATCGCATAAATTAACTCTTGTGTGTTTTAGTCAAAGCAAACTAGTAAATATGAGACTTAGTAAATGCATAATCGCTTTTGACGGCTTCTAAAAACAAAAACAATTAGCTGTGCGATTATCCAGCTAGCCAGTTCAGTCAATTCCGACTTCATAAGCTTATAAATTATAAATTACATGCAGAATAATCATGTGACGTCAGTCGTTGTTTCACGCATGGGAAAAACCCCTATTTCCGGCCTATTTAATGTTTCGTTTTCGACGAAATAAGTGTAGTCGTATATTGCTTGATAAACACGATCAGTCCCCGATCTAGTTGTGAAGTTTGTAGCATGACGACAAAGACGCGTACTATCTGTCGTGAATACCATGAAAGCTATTGGACCTGCAGGTAGTGTATTTTTAATACATTGGCAATTGACAAAGCCGTGCAGTGCATCGAAATAATACAATCCACGACAATTCGCTGAGAATTTAGAATTAGCAGTTAATGGAATTTTCTACATTTAAAGCTATTATTTTGAATAATCGCTATGGTACTTTGAATAATCACTAGACTACACAACAGCACGCGTATATCTGAGTACGTAACGCGAGTAATTCGTTTGATGAAACGCTGTAGACCGGCGCTCTATATTAATGTAAGAAACCGAAGAGCAAATGAAACCAGAAAGAAAGATGGGTCTCTTTAAACACCTCTATTTCAGGTATCACGAGGGGTTGGGAAATAAGGACCAGATCTCACCTGGGTCTATGCCTGAGAAATATACATTGCTATTGTTGAATCGATAACTAAAAGCTAGGGAAGAATCAGGCTCGTTTGACGTTTTAAAGCTGTGCTCCTTCTAAAATTTCAGAAACTCTGGAGAGATATTGCTATATGATGAAAACAGGTGCTCAGCACTGGTACACGGAAATACACGCAGAAACGTGGTCTATCGTAGCTTTTTGACACCAAGTAGTCAGATTTTTGTTACTCCCGAAGAGAGGTAAGCCCTGACGATTGTTGTTTGTTAATAGATAAAGCCATATAAGACATTGAAAATAAACGGCACGCAATGCATGCAGAAGCGATGAGGTTTCACAAGGGGTCTTTAAGAATTTTCAGGATATTTGTCACAAAATTAAAGTAAATAAAAGTAGCTGACAACTTCTGTGTTGAATGATTGTTCGATAAAAGTTGCGTTATCTTGTAGCGTGACATCCGATATATAACATAGGATACAAGGTCAAACGCTACTCCATTCTGTTTACAACATTGACTATCTTTGGCTGATGAGCTAGTACACTTTCACAGAAACACCATATATGAAATGTTCAATCTGCTGAAAATTGAAAGGAAAAGCCTTTTTTCAAACAAAACAGCTTTGTCACGGCACTCAGCTTGATGCACATACGACGGAGAACTCAAATATTCAAAATGCTCTGTTTTAAAAACAAATGACACTCTCGAGCTCGAAATTTGCAAATATATATATATATATTTTTAGTTTATCTTACGCGAAATTACAACAAACATTTAGCAGGCCTGGTGAATTTTGATTTCAGAATTTTATGACGTAATACGAAAGCAAGAATACACGAGCTCGAAGCACGTCGCTTTCCGCACTCTTTCCCGCTAAACCGCCTGTTCTACAGACTAACTCTTCCTGACAGTTAAATAATGTCGCATATATGGGACAATATCTCGTAAAATGTTCTGTCTTCGATATAACTGTACAACAAAATGTACCGTTTTATCTGGGTCATAGAAATGACCTTCAGAAATTTTAAAGTAGTTTTGTCACACAAAAGACAAGTGGAGGATCGAGCGCCACGGGGAGGAAGAGAAAAGGCAGGAGACAAAAAATATGCAGAGTATCTATTTTCTATTTTGCACACCCTCCCTCAGTTCATCCATAATTTACTAGTAATATTTAACATAGCAAAGTTACAATAACTGAGTATAAAAAATGTAGTTTTGTATTCCCACCGGGAGCCCTCACACCCAAACGACGCAATGGAAGAAGGAGAAAAAGATCGCCTGATCGCAGGTTACCCCGGAGGAGCAGGAGCTCACACAAAATAAAGACGAATAAATGAAATGGAAACAACTTTAAATGTACCTAAACAGTATATGATTTGCATAATAGACATTCCCATAAGCTGCCGATTTACGGCGATACAAAATAATTTGAATTCTAGTTAAGCAGAGAAGTTGGTACGTGATGGCGCCATTGAGAATCGGTTTTCGCACCCATTGTGATGCCATTGCCATCCACTAGTTTCTTAAACAGCTAAAATTTGGCAGTATGACGCTGAAAATACGACTTCGGTGACTTGCACTATGATAACAGATTTGTTTGTTTTATTATATTTCTTCCTTCTTAATTGTAGGTACAAAAGCTAAATTTTGTTGTTGTTGTTGTCTTTTTCTTTCACCAGAGAGGATGTCCGTCCAGACAACGGAATCCATACTGGGTTTTCTTTCCAGATTGCACTGGTAGTGACGGATTTTCTTTTCAATACTCATCGTTATGCCTTCTCTATCGACCTCTACGAAGATTTGCTTGTTCTCGTCCGCCTGCTCGCTAATGGCAGTGAACTATCCCCGAATTGCAAAGTGAATGAGTACCATGTTTATGCCAGTAGATTTATCCAAGCACTGAAGATAAACAGACAAGTTCTCAAAAATAAAACAACTCCAGAGAAATTGGAGACATTCAATTATCAGCAGATGACTTCTCAAGACGATTTAGTTGCCACAGTTGGAAAATTCGTAAGTAATGAGCTAAAGAGAGACATTGCATTTTATGAAACGCTTGGTGCTGCATTCTATTCTACAGGGCGTTTTATGACATCCATTTGGTATTACGAAAAAGCAGCTGAAATGTCCAAAGTTGCTGAAGGCAGATTAGAACAGCAAAGAATTTGCACTTGTCTTGCCGTTGTACATAACGCTGCCAACCAATTCGATAAAGCACTCAACCTACAAGAAAGAGCGCTTCAACTAAGTCAAGAGATTGGAGATGTAAAAGGAGAAGTAGAGTGCTACAACCACCTGGGTAGTTTCTATACTGGTCGTGGTCAGTATGACTTAGCCACCAAATTTTACGGAAAAGGTCTCGAACTAGTGGCATTGAACGACACTATGTCAGAAGCGATGTTCTACAACAATCTTGGCAACATGCATCATGCGTCAGGCCAGTATCTTAAGTCCATCGACTACCACATGAAAAGTCTTCGAATTCGAGAAGCGGCTAACGACACTAAAGGAAGAGGTATAACATACAACAACCTCAGCTGCGTCTGTTACTCACTGGGCCAGTACGAAAATTCAGTCATGTACCAAGAGAAAGCCCTTGAAATAAGCCAAACAATTGGAGCCAAGAAACAGGTAGCAGTCTCGTATTTTAACCTGGGCTGTGTGTATCAAGCTCTCGGTAAACACAAACTGTCACTTGAAAATCACGAAAAAGGTCTCAAAGTGAGAAAAGAAATTGGAAACAACGAAGGAGAAAGCAGATCTTACAGAGAAATCAGCAGCGTTCATGATGCCCTCGGCCACTTTGCAGAATGCATGAAGTATCACGAAAAGGCACTTAAAGCTGAACAAGCAATCCAGAACAGAGGGAAAGATGGACCAAACAGTGATCGTAGTGTTGCCTTCGGTCAGCGTGTAAAGTGGATCGCGCACCATAAAAAGGGCCTTGAATGTATTGACGAAATTGGACCCAGAGACAACGAACGTCTCCTCCTCTTCAAAATCAGTCTTTCTCACACTTCAAGGTTGAATATTTTGAAAGCATCGAACTACCTTTCTGAAAACATTAGAAATCACGAAGAAATACGATTGCCGCTCGAGGAAGAATACAAGTTATCACTAGATGAGCAGAGTGTCCCACTCTACAAGACACTTTCCTTAATGTTAATTTCATTTCTGCATTACACTGATGCCTTATTAGCTCTGGAGCAAGGACGAGCCCGTGCTCTTGTAGACTTAGTTTTGAGTAGATACGCCATCCAGGAAGTAAACACCACAAATTTCGAGAATTTAAGTGGTATAACCTCCTTTTTTGCAACACAACAAAACAATTTTCTGTTTATGGCCACTATCATGAACAACATTTGTCTCTGGTTCGTCGACAGGGCTGGAAACTTACGTTTCAAGTCATACTTTGTAACTAAAGACATTCAGAAAGACTCATTGCTGGCTTATTTTCGTTTTGCTCCCAGATACATCAAAACTAAAATTCAGGACTCGGAATCGCGAGCAATGGCGCATGCGGGTTACCTTTGTGAAGCTGTGGCTTACTCACCTGAAGAACAGTTCGGTGTTCCGTTCCTACACCATGTAATCTTCGGTGTTGCTGACGATCTCCCAGATGATGAAGAGATTATCTTTGTCCCAGAAGGATCCCTGTTCCACGTTCCATTTGCTGCGTTGGAAAATGCTGATGGGAATTACCTATCAGAAAGAGTCAGATTGCGTCTCGTTCCCTCCATTACGACACTGAAGATAATCCAAGACTCACCAGCGGACTACCACAGTAAAAAGGGAGCGCTGCTCGTTGGCGACCCCAAGGTAGGTCGCGTTAATATCAATGGGAGAGTTATTAGATTCGAACAATTGCCTTGTGCCAGACGAGAAGTTGAAATGATCGCAGAACTACTTGGAGTATCTTGCCTTGTAGGCGAGTCAGCCACAAAAGAAGCGGTGTTGCGCAGGATCTCGAATGTCAGTCTGGTGCACATTGCTGCCCATGCAGATGCAGAAAGAGGAGAGATCGTTCTTGCTGCGAATAAACATGCCGAGAAAGAAGATTGGCTACTCACCATGGACGAAATAGCAAAAGTCAGCATAAGAGCCCAACTGGTGGTTCTCAGCACCTGCCATAGTTCTCGGGGGAAGGTCTTGACGGCAGAAGGAGTTGTTGGAATTGCTCGAGCCTTTTTAGGGTGTGGTGCTCGTTCAGTTCTTGTGACATTATGGGCCATTGACGATACATCTACCTTAGCTTTCATGACCAGGTTTTATCGCAAGCTTATTGTCCATAATATGAGTGCAAGCAGAGCTCTTCAGCAATCCATGAAAGAAATGAGGGACTCAACAGAGTACAGTGATGTAAAATACTGGGCTCCATTTGTCCTATATGGCGACGATGTAACGCTTGACGTTAATGCAATTCGGGACTGAGTAGTGGAAAATGTACTTCGAAACCACAAACAGAATTCTGCTGCGACCTGGCATCGCAAAGAGCGATCTGCCTAAACAAACATCACTTTAAATTCCATCATTTGCCTTAATAGCTGTTAAAAGGGCTAGGTTATGTTTACAAGGCGCCTTTTTTGGTGTTCTGAACAATAAGACATTTTATTACAAATAGTGTAGAAATTTCATAGTTTGAAACAGCGTGTAAATAGCAAGACTAAAATAAATAGATACTAGTCCAAATATATATATGCTATATACACACCAGGATTGGTCAGTTCTAGTTAAGTTATAATAGCAATTGTTTCTTGAACAGTACGAAAGCATTCTCGTCCCCAGAGGCTGCGCTCCTTCTGGTCTGCGCCAGGGATCGAGACCTCTGTCCGACTCCAACACTGCAAGTGCGCGATTCACGGAATCATTTTCAAATCTGACCAATCTCATTGGCTAAAAAGCACAGAGCGAGTCCTCTGTGTATGCTCAGAAATTGGAAGTGGCCAGAGGTCTCGATTCCTGGCGCAGACCAGAAGGATCGCGGCCTCTGGGGACGACATTGAGTACTTAAGATAAAAATAGCCTCAAATGATTTAGGGCGGAAATGTGCACTGATATTTTTCCGCGGCCATAAACAGTTTTACGAGAGCGAAGTTCGAGGAAAAACTGTGATCTTCGATAAACAGATTATGTCCAAGGACAAATGTCCGTGTATGTTTTTGAAGCCAAATGGAGGCTATTGTGTTTATTATCCTTCAAATATTCTTATCGCCAAATAAAGATTTGAACAGATAAATTCAACTCCCTATCCGTCAAATTACCTTACAACTAAACCTTCCACTCTTTGGTAATGTTCATATAGGGTTATTTGAGTTGTTTTTTGTGACAAAGTGGCTCAACGGATGTGCAACGGCTCGTCAAAGCGCAACGGCAACAAAAGGCCGTGAGTTCGAGTCCTAGTAAAGGAACTCCTTTTTTTCCTTTTCGTGTTTTTTCTTCTTATTGCTTTTTTTTTTTTTCGCAAGTGTTTATAACATTCCGCTATAAACATAATAATTGTAAAATACAGTACTGCGCATTTAAGAAACTATTTGCCGAACCGAAGCGTTTAGCTAGTTGTCACTCGGTCCTACAAATCCTGAAAAATCATATGGTTGTAATCATTCGATCATTCGAATTGTTAGTAGACATTGCCTTTCTTTCTGGCGGTCGATTTCGAACTCGAATTAAAACTATTAAAGCTTATATGCTGCAGGTTTTATACAAATGCGATAAGATGACACAGGAGAAAGGGCTTACTATATGGTCTCCTGTGGCTGATTTTCGATCGATTCTTAGATATTGTCGCTTTGTAACATATCATTTCACTGTGAAGCAGGCGTATGCAATTATTTATTGAGATGGAAATAAATAATGAAACGAAAGACGGCTTTATAGCTTCCTCGATATATTATATGCGCAATCGCTATGCACTAGTCAGCGAATTAACAAAAAGTCTTAAAAACGAGAAGTTCGAGAAGAACTCGGCTGCGCTTTGTGCTTCTATCCCTTCAATATACTCGTGTGACGCTTTCCGGAACTTTTCAGGGCTTTGCACAATTCACTGTAATGCCACATTTTGTTCTTCAAAGGAAACTCATTTTCTGTCCCACGATCGCCATCTACTCGTAATTTACTTCCCCCGTCCACACTAATGCGTTTTCGCCTATCGTCCATACTACAACGATCGAAGACGCTCATCGTTTTCATCGAAAACGCATACATTGAGAACGGTGTTCAAAGTGGAGACATTTGAAAACGGAGCGCTATCGTGTCAGTGTGGAAGGTGGAAACGGAGGCTTTCGAAAACGCTGTCGTTATTCTAATGACATAATTCCGATCCGGTCTTTAGTGTCTTTAGTCTTCCGGTTTTTAGTGCGTTTTAGTGTGGACGTAAAAAAACGCAGAGGGACGTTTTCGATCTTTGTAGTATGGATCGGCGAAAACGCATTAGTGCGGACGGGGCCCAAAGCAAGGAAGCGCACACCGGTGTTTTAAATTGCACGCACAAATGACGAATATGCAGCTGCGCGGCTAAGCGCGCAACCCATGTTTAAGAGAAAATCATTTTGATCAAAAGCCAATTTGTAAAATGACGCGCTGGATGATTTTTAACATGCTTGCTGTTCAAACTGCTTTAAAAAACTTACAACATTGTTCGGATTTTTAACTTTGCCGTTAAAATCGACTTGTGTGATATACCACTGCCGAAAAAATGTTGCGTTAAAAGTTGCCTCGTGTATCACGGATTAAAAGCCGCCGTTAAAAACTTCGCTGGGTCTTCGCTAAAAAGCGTCTCGTGTAACATTACCTCACTTAACGAACAGGTACTGAAGCCGAAAACACTGGAATAGCCTGGAACACACTAACTAAGCTAAAGGATACCACTCGAAATAAAATTGCCAGATCGCGTATTAAGGTGTCTCTCTACAGTTTTTTCTGGACCATGCTAAACATTTTCCGTTTGGCCGTTTAGCAAACTTCCCAGACTCGGATCGATGTGAAATTTACACCAGATATTGGAATTGGATTGAAGTTTGATATTATATACTTTTTAGGAAAATCGATATTTCCATGGCAACGACAAACAGAAAAACAAGATATCAGTTAAACTTGAATTCTACGAGAATAAGATTTGACGTAAAAAAACTAACACCAGTATCTAAAACTATGGTGTACTGCACATCAAATATGCAAGAATAAAAAAATTCGGTATGTTTGATTTCGAATAAATTGAAAATATATTTCAAACCATACAAATTAAGCTTTCGCAAATTATGCTAAAATATTCAAATCAATGTTTTTTACATTGATTTACTGGAACACGTCCAAATTTATCGTTAAATAAGAAGTTCGAACCGACGAAAATGTTGCGTTACAAATTCAGCGTTCGCATTTTATGCTAAAATATTCAAATCAGTGTTTTTTACATTTCATCGAGTGAGCAAAAGAGTGAGGGAAAAAACACAATACTGAAAACAATAGCAACGAACTGTATTCATCAAAATGGAATGTAAAAAACATTGATTTGAATATTTTAGCATAATTTGCGAAAGCTGAATTTGTAACGCAACTTTTTCGTTGGTTCGAACGCCTTCTTTAAGGATAACTTTGGACGTGTTCCAGTAAATCAACGTTAATAAAACTTTGGAATTAAATTCTTTGCATTATCAAGCATGTGTTGTGACAGTTTTAAAAAAATCGTTAGAGCCGTTTTGGAGATTTTCGAAAAAGTGCTAAAAGTAGAAAATTTACCAAAAATTACATTGGTAGTGACCGTATGAGAAAATCCAATTCTCGGGATCGCGACGAAAGAAAAGTTAAATACACATTTTGGTGTTATTTCGAAGTAATTTCATTAAAGCAGTGTCTACGTCTCGGTCCGTTTATCATTATAATACAAAAAGCATGGTTTGAAATTTATTTTCGATTTATTCGAAATCAAACATAAATTTTATTCTTGTGTATTTGATGTGCAGTACACCATAGTTTCAGATACTGGTGTTAGTTTTTTTTACTTCAAATCGTATTCGCGTAAAATTCAAGTTTAACTGATATCTAGTTTTTCTGTTTATCGTTACCATGGAAATATCGATTTTCCTAAAAGATATATTATATCAAACTTCAATCCAATTCCAATATCTGCTGTAAATTTCACTTCGATTCGAGTCCGGGAAGTTTGCTAAACGGCCAAATGAAAATGTTTGGTATGGTCCAGAAAAAACTGTAGAGAGACACCTTAAATGTACGGTTTACACCACAGATGACTTTTACCCCGGGGTATCTCGTCGAACAAAATCGAACAAAAATCCAATCGAACTCAATCGAACGATTGGTATTCGATTGGCTTCGGTAATCGAACAAAATCGAACATCTATTTTGCTGTGAGTTCGATTTTCGAACCAATCGAGCAAAACCGAATTAATCCGATGGCTTATATGATTATCCAAGATGTGACTGTAAACAGACAGAAATTGTACCATTTCATTTCATTTCGTACCATTTCATTTCCGATCGTTACGTTATCTAACGTTCGATTGTGTTCGATTGGCAAAATTTTATTGTGAGTTCGATTATGTTCGATTGAGTTTTAGTCCGCAATCGAACGATTGGTGTTCGATTGGGTTCGATTACCGAACTGTTCGATTAGATAACCCGGCTTTTACAGACCCCAGCATTATCGAGAGTCAAACTGAGAATTGACAGAATTGTGAACAATGACTGTTGTTTGTTGCTCTAAAAAGCGTTTAGTTTGTTACTGGTCTTACTGTCGATGTGCTATTTTGTTATCATCAATTTTTTTAATCAATGAAACACGTAACTGACCTGAAGGTTTTGATATGGTCCGCTTAAAACGGACAACCCGTCAATATTGACACTAAATGGTCCACTCTCTGTCCGTATCACTGCAATTATGCAATGCGAGCCAATAATGTCACGCAGTCTAGTAGATATTAAACGGGATAAAACCCTGATCTTCAATTTCTCTTTCGATGAGTTTTAATTATGGCGTAGCACGCACGCGCTATCTACATGTAGATTTGATTTTCCTTTACACGACTTGATCATCACTTCTTCAGCTTCAATCGACTTGTTGTGGTCGGCAGAGACGGCAGAGACAGCACATTTACTTCGTTTGTCTCAACTGCAGGGAGGTTAGTGTTATTTCAGCATTTTTCAGCAGTACATGTAGTCGCCATAGACGAAGTGCACTAAATCGTGTCCACTTTTAGAAATTGCGTGGAAATCCATACTGGTCACGACTTTCATCCGCTCTCGAACGAAGGCCTAGTAAAACAGCTTCAGCTAACCGAGTTTGTATGATTTGATAGTTGAAAGCGGACTACGCAATATCAATGATTTCGTTGTTGTGTTATATTTGAAATGTCTGAAGAGGTCTCACTAACCACTTGATCCGCCATAACAAATGCATGGAATTCCTCGTCTAGAGATTTTAGTCTCTAAGAAAATTTTAACATGGTAGAGTTTTCTGGAACATTTCAGTGGTCCTAGCTATGCGGCAATTGAGGTCGGCTTGTGCATCTGGAAGGATTTTTCTGGGCTCTTTTAAATCCGTAATGTCTTCCTGAAATATGGCGATATACGACACCGTGATGACCGCATTTTTAAGAAGACATTTTTGACATTTTCTGATCAGTTCTGGGCTAAACTACATCCAAACTTGACATGCTACTGAAAATGTCATTTACAACATCAAAACGTACCTTGCTTGCCACTTGCATTGCGTTCATCGACATTTTAGCTCGGCCACGCGCACAAATGAGGCCTTCCAAGGGGTTTTGGCGACACGCGACATCGCTGCAAAATTGCTAAAAATGTAGCGACAATGTTGTTCCAGAACACCGACAGCCGACAGAAACTGATGGCAAAAACGCGACAATTTGCGACAGCAACATTTGCCTCAAGCCATATAGGCGACAGGTGGGCTGGAAAATGAGCGACAGAGTGACATCAACACCCCCCTTGGAAGGCCTCACAAATCTGATTTGTGTGCTAATAATGTAAATAGAATGCAAAAATTGTGAAACACCGGGGCAAAGTTGACACAACAGTGCAAATTACAAATTGAAATCAGCTAGAGTCAATAAGATCATAGCAGTTTTCGTAGCAACATTTTGGCGAAAACTTGTAAATTAATCCTATTCAGACCGGGCTTTTTCGGATCTTTTCAGACCGTAACTTCCAGAATATTTAAGCAATCTCATTGAAACTTAGAGGATATATAGCATGTCCGAAAATCTGTCTTTTAATATACGTCACGTGAGATAATGACGCCATATCACCTCACAATTACACCTCTTTATCAAACGGGACCGAAGCTTCAATGACAACATCTGGTGTTAAAGTCAACCATTGGGTGAAAGTGAAAACCATTGTGGCAGGTACTAGCCTCGAAACAAGTGAGAAAAAACTCACAAATCATAGTGCAAGAAAAACAACGGTCAGCAAGTTGAAGAAAGCAAATGTGGAACGCTCAGAGTCCCAGGCTACAGAAGCATACAGTCCCTTGATGACTACGATGAAGCCGACGAGGAAGAGCAACGGCGACTCTCTCTGGCAATCCAAACGCAATTATATGAGAATCTCTGTGCCTAGAAGAAGCAGCTTGCAGTTTCAGACATCACTGGCAACAGTCGCGGCTCCACTCGCTCCAATAACGGCGAACGGTCCCTTAAAGAGACACTGTCACGGACATTTTTTGGCTTTTTCAGTAAAACGACACCAAAATTACGACTAAGTAGTTTCAACCATGCAGGAAATGCTCCTAGAACATAAAGGGAAGGATATCTAGTAAATTGTTTAAAGAAGAGGGTGACCGTAAATAGTTTTCATCAATTTTTCCAAACCACAAGGACAGAACTTGCAAAAATCAGGCTGACTTTTTCAAGTTGAGATCTAAAGTTCCCGATGGTATCCCAATTATATCACTCTATATCTAGCTTCAGTACACTGGTATAGTAATTTTAAGAAAAGCTGACCACTGTTAATAGGTTTCCAATGGTGTAAACATGTTTTTTGGCTGTTGAATTTTTGAAGGTATGCTCGTGACAGTGCCCCTTTAAAACAACCCACAGCTGGGCCATCATCAATTGCAGGGTCAAAAGAAGACCAATTCCCGCCTCCATTTTCTGGGTTTCCTCCGAATCTTTCTGTAAATCCAGCTACGGCCAGGTCTCAAGAGCAAGCCTTGATGAAGATTGACCGAAGATTTCCAAAGATTGTCCGAGTGTTATTTGAAGGCCATACGAACATTTCTGAGCATTTTTCGAACTTTTCCGAAGATTAACGAAGATTTCCAAGGAAGTTTCGAAGAAGTTACAGCTTTCGGCTCATTCAGCATTAAAATCACGTCAGCAAACATGACGTCACCGGTATCGTCAAAGATTGCTCTCAGCGAAAGAAATCTTCGTTATTCAACAAATTTTTGCCTTAAAATTAAATGTCATTTAGAATACTTCTTTTGCAGTGCTTTGCATAAAAGTACTTTATTGAACAATTTGCATATTTTTGCATCGGACCAAACAAAGGAAGAGAGGAACAACAATAAACACTTAATGACTGGTCCCTCGGGAAACAAAATTAACTGTTTCCCGAGGGACCAGTCATTAAGTGATTTGTTATATAGACATATAGACAACGAAGACATATAGACAACGCAGACAAGTTCGGTCAACATTCGCGGGTAACAGTGCACTGTTACCCTCTGACGTCATAGATTTTGCAATGTTGCCCGTTCAGATATTTTTGGCGAGAAACAGTTTCATTGTTAGATGTCATGTGACCTCGAAGTAGCCAATGAGAGCGCGCGCTGTTGGGGAAAAAATTCCAGCGATATAACAACAAAAATTGTTTTTTTAGCAACGTTTGGGCAACGTTTTGAGAAATTACGGGCAAACCTCCAGCAGCTTTTGGAAAGCCCTAGGCAAGGCCATTTTACTAGATTCATATGCGACAATCGTCCTGCATACTGCTAGGATCGGCAATGTCGAAAACATCATATGTGTATTAAGTTAAATGGTAAAGATGGTAATTTTTTTTCTTTTCAGCACCGTGTTGAATGAATCAAGTTATTCCGGGTCGCACTTGCATGAATATTTTTTTTATTGTCTCGTTCCCAGGCGTCCCTCCTTGGATGTAGCGCGGTGCGCGTGGAGTTGTAAGCATAGCGCCCTGGCCTAGTACAGTCCGCTTTTCGGCCATCAAGGCCTACGCCTGTGGAGTTGTAAGCCTGGTGCACTCCGCTTTTCGGCTATCAAGGCCTGCGCTCCCTGTTTCCCGCCCTTTATCGACGAGATGGTTGCAACGGCACTTGGGGACTAGGCAGCTTTTTCCCTCAATCCTTGATAAAACTTCCTTTCACAGGAAGAACGTTAATTAATGTTTTTTCCCTAGTGTAAGCTAAATTTGAACTACCAAACGTTTTGACAGCAACTCAACCGCAGAAGAAAGTCATTTGTATGGCTTAAAACTACTAATAAACGAATATAAATTCACGGAGAAAATCAATTCACCGATCTTCTTTTTAGTAAACATTGTAAAAAAGAGAATAGCTAAGTACAGGTACTACAGGTTTTATGGATTATTTTGTTATGCATATTGAAAAGTGACTTGAAATCGAAATATCGATTTATTTACCTATCGATAAGGACATTGTAATAGAATATACTTTATTGATCGTTTCACTTTTTCAGTGTAAATAAGGAACTACTAGTCTTCTACCTTGTTTGCAAATATACGACGGCCCTCGCTCTGGCCGGCTCAATAACATTTATTCTTTGATTATCGCGGCAGTCGCATGAGTTGATCAGGCAAACGATAGATCATTTTCATTCATGCTGTTACAATCTCAAAATGCGCATTACCACATTTTTAATGATAACAAGACGCATATCTGCGTATACTCGGGCTTTCTTAGAACAAATTGACACTTTTTGTTCACTCAGATTCACTCAACCGAACATTTATTCAAAGACTAAAACTTGTCATGAACGAACGCTTGAAGTAATTTTTGATTCCGATTTTTCGAAGTTTAAACCTCCATAGAAAATGAAAATTGGTTCGAGACATTGGGTCCGCTGAGGGTAGACTTTTGGTTTGAGTGATCGTGATTGTCGACATAACGAGGACTTGAGCAATCGACATTCCATCATAAAAGTTTTTTTCTTTTCACTTAAACGAACTTGGGACAGAAATTAAGACATCATCAACACATATAATAATTTGGAACGTAAAGTATTCTCACGTATGATAACGATTTTCACTCAGTTTGGTTAGGGGTCCAATTCCGCGGACGGAATAGCGAATATGGACGGGGGTATCTAAATCCGCTAGCAGACGACCCTAGATGTCCTTAAATAGAAAGTTTTCTCTGCGTGTGCGCTCGATGCATGACGTGGCGTGACATTGCGACATGAATTACGTCCCCAGTAAGGATGCGCACAAGCAGTTAGTGCGAACGTCATTAATGTGCTCATTAAAGTCATAACGTCGCGCATGCGTGTTAATGGCATGACTGCGATTTGCGGCAGAACGTAAAAAATAACAAAGCTGGAATTTCAACTCGGGCGTTTCCTTTGGAAAGGTCGGGTAATTAACAGTGGAACTTACGAACGTTTTCAAATTTCCTCTCAACAGAAAACGAAGCCATGTTGAATTCAATGAAACCTGATGATCGCACGAAAATTGGTTTAGTAGTTGTGGATTTCCTCCTTGCTACTCACCGTTGTTCCAAAGCCATTGACCTATACAAAGAGTGTCTTTATACTGCAAGCCAAGACACTGCAAATGACAAACAGTCGTTGTCCCAGTCTACAGAGTACAAATACAATGTATATCACACAGGACACAGACTTGCCATTTCTCTTTTGGGTTTTGGTCTCGTTGATGAAGCAAAAGGAGTGGTGCACAAAGCTCTCGAGACAAGCAAAAAGACCGACGACTATTTAGCGCAAGGGATTTGTTACACTATTGTGGGGAAACTTTACCGAAGCCTCGGTCTGCTCAAGGAATCGATAACCAATCTCGAACAAGCGAAAAAACTGATGGAGGCAGTACCCGCGGACAACAGCGTTGGTGTGGCAATGTCTCTCAAACACCTCGGCGACACGTATGTGGATCTAGCACAATACCAGATTTCTAATCAGTGTTATGAAAAAGCCCTTGAAGTGTTTGAAAGTAGCGGTTGCAAAGAAGGACTGGCAGTAACACTTATTGGTATGGGTACAGTTTGTCGTGATCTCGGGGATTACAAGCAGGCATCAAAGTGTTTTGAGAAAAGTTTGAAAATAAACGAAGCGATTCAAAACAAACAAGGTATTGGACGATCACACAGCTGTCTTGCAAGTGTAAACCTTGCTTTTGAGAAATATCAGAAGTCCATCGAGCATTCTAACAACGGTCTTCAAATATTTAAGTCGACTGGAGATATACAAGGAGAAAGGTCATGTTATGCCAACTTTGGTAGTGCGTACAGTGGACTGGGCGAGTATAACAGATCCATCGAGTATTATAACCAAGCAATCCGGATAGCTCGCAAATTAGGGGACAGCCCTGCAGAAGCACGTTCTTACAATAGTCTTGGAAAAGTTTACTATTTCCTCAGCAGTTATGAGAAGTCGCTCGCATTTTTTGAGAAATCGCTTAAAATCTGCCAAAAACTCGGGATGCGTCGCGACGAGGGAATATCGTATGCTAACCTTGGAAGTGTACATTGTGTTCTAGGACGATTCGAGAAATCGATCGAATGTTTTGAACAAAACCTGGAAATCAGCATGGAACTTAAAGACAGACAAGGACAGGAAACAACTTACTGCAACCTTGGAACTGTGTACGAATACCTCGGTAAATATAACGAATCGCTGAAGTATCTCAAAAAAGGTTTTTCTATTTGTGAAGAAAGTTGTAACGGACAAGGAAAGGGTACATACATGAACAACTTTGGAAAACTATACTTCGAACTTGGAAAATTCGATAAAGCGATTGAGCACTTCGAGCGTGCCCTCGAAATCAGCAAGAGTATTGGAGACAAAAGAGAAGAAGGCATATGTTACAACAGTCTCGGTAAAGTTTATCGTGACAAACTTCAACTTGATAAATCAATGGAGTATTATGTGAAAAGTCTCAAAATTTTTCAGTGCATCGGAGATAGGAGGGGAGAAGCAATATCTTACAGCCATCTTGGAAGTGCGTATTGTGCAGTAAGACATTTCAAACAATCGATCGAGAGTCACAAGAAAGCTCTTGCGATAAGTCTAGAAATTGCGGACAAACAAGGCGAAGGAGCATGTTACATCAACCTTGGAAGTGTTTACTACTTTCTTGGACAGTTAAAAGAATCCTTGAGTTACCAAAATAAAGGACTTGAAATTTTTAAAGAACTACACCTCCCAGATTTGGAATGTACTGCAACCTTTAACGTTGGCCTTTGCCATGCCACGCAGCACCATTTCCTTGAAGCGAGGACCTTGCTATCAGATTGCATTAGTATCCACGAGAGCTTACGAGAATCACTTGAAGATGAACTCAAACTTTCATTTGACGACAAGGCTATTTCCAAGTCTCTTTACAAGGAATTAATCAGCCTTTTGATATTCCAGGGAAATCAAAGCAATGCTTTGCTGATTGCTGAACAAGGGCGAGCTCGCGCACTAGTCGACTTGATGTCCAATCAGTATGCCATCCAAAACGCAACTAACACGAACAAACAGCTTAATTGGAGTGACATGAAAAGATTTTTTCTTGCACAAGAAAGTCACTTTCTTTTCATGGCCACGCTTGGATTGCATGTTTGTTGTTGGTTTGTGGACAAAAGAGCACACGTGCGATTCTGGCTAGCTCCTCATAACATGCGCGATACCCAGGAAAGGATCAATAATGGCCGAAGAAATCTTGAAGACCGATCGTTGTCAGCGCTCTACAAAAGTGTCCCATGCTCTGAGAAGAGCAGGAGTGAAAGTTCAAAACATTTTTCCCTTCAACTCGATGGGAATATAAGGACAGAAGAATGTGACGTACCACATTTAATTCCTCCATACATGTACCGAAATATCATTTCTCCTGTTTCTGGTCTTATTGAAGACTCAGAGATAATCATCATCCCTGAGGGACAACTATTCCTGATACCATTTGCAGCATTACAGGATGACAATGGAAAGTACCTGTCAGAAACAGTGAAGATCCGTCTTATTCCCAGTCTAACAGCACTCAAGCTCATCCAAGACTCACCAGCCGAATATCACTGCCAGACTGGAGCTCTTATTGTAGGAGATCCGAAGGTTGGTGCTGTGGAATTCAAAGGAAATATTGTGGAGTTGCCTCAATTACCCAAAGCCAGAGAAGAGGCAAAGATGGTAGCAAAGCTGTTAAGAGTGTCATGTCTTGTTGGAGAGAACGCTACAAAGGAAGAAGTACTACGCAGGATCCAAGAAGTGAGTTTAGTGCACATTGCTGCTCATGGAGATGCTGAGAGAGGAGAAGTAGCTCTTGCACCCGATAGTTCTGTCATCGGCATTCCCAAGGAAGACGACTTCATGCTATCAATGAAAGACATAGCAGAAGTTCGTATCAGAGCCAAGCTGGTGGTACTTAGCTGTTGTCACAGTGCTAGTGGGGAGATCCTTACAGCGGAGGGAGTTGTCGGAATCGCTCGCGCCTTCCTGGGATCTGGTGCCCGTTCTGTTTTGATGTCCTTGTGGGCTATTGATGACGAAGCCACTAAAACTTTTATGGACATCTTCTACAAATGTCTGATCCATGAGAAAATGAGTGCCAGTGGAGCTCTTCACCAGTCCATGAGGAAAATGAGAGGGTCTCTAAAATATAAAGATGCGAAGTACTGGGCACCATTTGTTTTGATTGGCGATGACATAACACTTGATCTTGATGATAAGGTAATTTTGTAATGTTTTCGCCTTCGCTTTCTAAGGGTAAGTCAAGGAAATCTTCACGAATAACGAAAACACCCGTAACAATAAAAAGTATTAGCACATAAGACATATTTGTGATAACTGCCTTTTAACCTCTTCAGCGTGCCGTGCTCTTCCCGCAAAACACAACCTCAATCCAAGACATTTCATGTTTATCGTTCTAACTTGCCTAAGACTTCAAAATATCAGTTGTCGCCATTTGTCAATCATCTCTCAATCACAGATTTTTGCTTGTTCAGGAACTAAGAGACTTTTAGGGATAGTCGCCATCATATTTATCTTTTTTATTCAGTTAGCTTTATGTTAATTACACAGCTGAAGAATATTTCGAATAGCTTGTATTAGGAGGTATTAGAGAAGACATGATGACCACTGTTTATCTCTGCACGGTCACTCACTGGATGCGCCCCAAGATGATGCACTCTCAGTTCTATAATGACACTGAAACTTTCGGACATACTCACGGTTTTGATTTTAGTAGCGATCTTTCTGGTACAGAGTTGATTAACAATAGCATTTGGGGCTTTAGTATTGCAGATATTCCTGTCTTGGCTGCGCTAGGGTTAAGATGTTATATTTCTTTTTATTTTCTCTCTGCAGACATGAACACTGTTTGAGGTGCCTGCAGTAACGTTCTGAGACCGTCACGGCGCAGTTTTATACATTGGGGTATCTTCCCATAGGAAACGTACCTTTAGTTTTATGGCAATCAAGGTGCTGACAAATGAACACGATATGCATATTGGACAATTTGTGAAAGAAAGTGTGTAAAGGCGCGCTATTATGCATATCTGTTGAATTATATTATCAAAGTGAAAATCCCCTCAATTGTAAATAATATAACTTTTTCTGTAATTCATCAGGGAACATCTGCTCTAAAAATTGCTTGTTATCGTGACTTGATGCATACAAAGTATGCCTTGAGAGGCAGCTGTACTCGAATATTCTTGCACCACATTTGTGCGGATTTCCTGCGGATTTATGACGTCATTTTAGAGTGGTATATTAAAATCATAGATTTCCTTAAAGCAATGCATGTTATATAAAAAATGAATCGAAGTATTGAATTGTCTGGTTATTTGTTTGTTTGTTGTATAATATTTTTATTTGTGGATCATTGAGCTTCTACAGACGCTATGAGAACAACATGTAATATTTAATGTGGCCACTAGACCATAGTACTCGCTCAAGATCGACTATAACGTACCCTTCCAGGACATACGGTTAAACTCCCAACCAGCCCGAGCACTGCGGAGAAATCAAATTGTAACATGATCTTATTTTGCCTCGAGTATTTATTTGAGTTGGCAAAATTATTTTCCCCACAACGTAATCGGGCGATTTAATAGTGGCTATTTTGCCAGTGAAGATGTGGACAGATTCTGTAACAACCCAGATAGTGAGGATGTGAAGTTAATTTTGCATTAACGGACTCAAAACCCCATCAAATCATGAAATTCCATGCAAACAAGAAAACGTAAGTGAACTTTATTTATCTGGATTACAGTAGATCACAATTTAGGATTATGTGATACATAATACAGTATTATATGGAGCATTTCAAGCGATCAGTTGAATCAAGTCAATCGGGGGTGGAAGCGGAATCATGAATCATAGCTGAAAAATTGGTAGGAATCATGAATCTTCGTGTTTAAAACTTGGGAATCATGAATAACGAGAGATGGCTAAAAGAATCATGAATAACAAATGAATATGCTTTCATCGATATTGGAGGCAATACTACGAAACTTCTTAACAGTTTTATGACAGAAATGGCCGAAGATAGCATTTCCGATCGTCTAATTTTGAGAATTTCTGGCGGAGCATGCCCCAGACCCCCCTACAGGAAAGCACTGAAAACGCGATTCAAATTTTCATTCCTTACCTATCAACTTGACTGTAATAAGGTATGTTACACACAGTGAAGTTATTTTCAAAACGGGATGAAAACAATGACAAATGAATCATGAATATCGAATGAAATTTTTAAATGAATCACGAATCATTAAGGTAAAACAAGACAGGAAGCGGAATCTATGATTCCGCTTCCACCCCCGAAAGCCAAGGTCAGTCGTTACAAATTACAGTGAATGTAGGAGATCAAATAGCGTGACGTGAGTGCCTATGTCATTGTTACTGTGTATTGTCTGCCTGTGACAACAGCTTCCATTCTTTCACTCAGCAAGCTTGGGCTGCCTGTGGTATATCTCGCAACATTGAAAACAAGTCACGTGAAATAAAATATATAGTAATGTCGACGCTCGCGGAGGCGAACATTTTGCAGGTGGTTTTGACTCGTTTTGTGAGCTACTTTGTCATGGTCAGTATGTTTTGTAACCGATTTGGGTCGTTTACTGTTGAGTTACTGCAGTACAATTTCACAGCTTCTCCAAACTGCTAACCGTAGAAGGCTGAAGGTGAGAAAAACATCCTGTTGTAGTACTGTTGTCTATTATTATTCTGTTCATCCATATTCTCGTATGTCTTATGAATTTATTTTTTAACGTCGACCATCAAAGTCAAATCAGTTAACATTGGTGGTAAACTTCGATGCAGCTACCAAATTAATTTAAAGTGTCAACTCAATCAACTCAGTGCATCCATAATGAATGCCTTATTTCCTCTCCCTACACCTTTCCTTAGTGCGCTGTATTCTTCGCAAAAGATTTGTCTAAGTAAACCCCGCTATTAAATTAAAGTTGTTGCCTAAAAGGCACAAAAAGAGAATTGAAATGTCAAACTTTCATTGAGTCACACCTACTTTCATTCGAGAGAGATGTCGACACAGCATCGAAATAGCGCCGGTTGAATTGTAACTTGAACACGGCGGCACGCCAATCCAAATTACAGAAGTTCAATTTCAATGAAGTAGCCTGCCTGGTCTAAAGTAGAAATTCTCGGCTGATTCACGCGTTTAAGTCGCTTCATTATTTGACATTTGAACAAGGACCAAAATAGATTTGGCATCGTTTGAAAGACCGGCCACCGCTCGAATCAAAGTTCCCTATTTTACGGCTATTAAATTCATTTGGGCACTCATCACGAGAGACGTACTTCAGGCTATCAGGCGGTGTAAACGTCCTCAGTTAGTATTCCCCCATCTATTATATTTTTGGGTTGCCGAAATTACAAGCAAATACTGGATGGAACTGTTTCATTTTGGTGGGTTGAAAATTTTTCGGAATAATCTCTTAAGGTCTTTTTAAATAAAATATTTTTGAAATGTATTATTTCACGTACATAACCTATTCATTCTTGTCGGCATTGAAAACAGCTGGAGTTGAATATACGACGCGCAGTATTTTTGACGAAATTAGACAAAGTTTCTGACGAAATTAGAGGATTAAGTTCTCAATCAAAACTGAACTGAGACATAAAATTGTAAAATGCTTATAAGGTGATGAATAAGTAATGATTTTGAGAAGAACTTTATTTTATTCATCCTGTCGCGAGTGTCCTGTGCAAAACTGATTAAACATAAAAATATGGAAAACCCGAATACCCAATAGTTCCGAAAAGTCACGAATAGTGACGAATAGTCGCGAATAGTCGTTGAATCATACTAACTATGGTTGAATGTAGCCGCGAATAGTGACGAATAGTTGCGAAAAGCGACGAATAGTCGTTGAACAGTCGCGTATAGTGACAAATAGTCATAACTAGTTCCCGATCTAAACTTGAGAAATTGCAGCACAATATTGTTCCCAAGGCAATCACTCGCTTTCGCAATTGCAGTACAGTTTGTAGTTATTACAGTCGTGCTAAGGGAAGCTTACATGACCTCCCTGGAGTACACTAATGAATTGATTATTCGAAATATGAATCCGCTAGTCAATTTCAAGAATGCATTCATCTTATTAAAAATTGAAGGGACAGATTTCCGCACAGCCCTATACATTTATTATGCATACAGTTCTTTGTTTGTTGAAAACAATAAACAGAACAATGGAGCGCCTTTGGGACTAAAACGCTTTGTTTGACTCATTTCTTTGTTTTAGGGCCGATTCGCACTAGCGGACAAGTTTTAAATGTCATAACATTTTTGACAAAAACAAAACTGTCGCGACAAGTCAGAGACATTTTGAAGCAAACAAAAGGTGTAATTATTATTACAATAGCTCTGCACGTGCTTCTGGCATCCTAGTACATTTCTCGGCACGGTCGTCTTGTGCAAATAGGGAGCTTAAGCAAACTACGACGCCAAGGGTAACGAGAACGTCACCGAACAAAAGGTTTAATGAGCAGAACAATAGCTCTACACGTGCGTTTGAAATCTGACTTGATACATTTCCTAGCCGTTTTCTGCAAAACAACAACGTGAAATGACCCAATTCTGCGTATTCTGGACAACGTGAACCACGACGGCAAATTTTTTATTTTTCTATTCGGAGTTGAGCGCTCTCTTTACACATTTAGCTTGAGCCAGTTCTTAAACCGACAGATACGCTGAATACATCTGAATAATCGCGAGATTCTAGAATAAAATATAAATTCCTTTTTCACCGGGCATTGTCCTCGGCGTCGCCGTCGTCATTGCTTAAGCTCTCAAAAAACGTATTCGCACTTGTTTTCTGTAACAAGTGATACACAAGTGATTAAATCTGCCAATTGTTACAAAATTTGTCCGCTAGTGCGAATTGGCCCTTAAGGCCCGTTTACACGGGCGATTTTTGTCGCGCAACTCAATGCAATTTTTGTCGCGCCGAAATTGCATGAAGTTTCGAACATGTTCAAAACTTGATGCAACTTCGGCGCGACAAAAATTGCATTGAGTTGTGCGACAAAAATCGCCCGTGTAAACGGGAATTGCAACTTCGTGCAACTTCGGCGCGACAAAAATTGCATCGAGTTGCGCGACAAAAATCGCCCGTGTAAACGGGCCTTTAGTAAACTTCCATTTCCAAGTCCAAAATAGTTTTCGACTTTTTCTTAATTCGCGTCGTAATTTCGCATCATAATTTGAGAGTTTGCAACACTTTTGTGATGCAAAATACGGAAAAATCGAAAGCAAATCTAGAATCTTTGGCGCTTTCACTGTATTTTAAAATTAAATACGAGCTTACAATATAGCGATTTAGACCTTGGGGCTTGCTTTAAAATATTGCTTGGGTCAGGAAGTATTGTAACTCTGCAAAACACAAATGAAGTTTACAAGTTCTTGGCTTTAATTTAACTTTCGTGTTGTTTTGCCTCGAATTTTTTCCTTGATTTCTTTCACCTCTGGCGCATGACAAAGAGAAACAGTCGAGGAACACTTTCAGATACTTTTTGGAGACGAAGGCGTCGAAGCCAACGTCGTTAGAGAACGCACAAAATTAAACTTCAACCTTCTCTGTTATTCACCAGAGAGACAATATCGAAAGGTAAAGGTTCGAGGCCTGTCGTGGAAAAAAGAAAAAAAATACGGTCAAGGGACGTGTGGGTACAGAAAAGTGACAAAAAAGAAAAGGAAAAAGAGGGAAGAACGGAGCAGGGGAAGTAAACGGAGAAAAAGAGAAACAAATCACGCGCAACGAAATCCACTTTTATTTGTACAGTAAGTAATAATTATCAAAATATTTATTCAAACCTCAAGGTATTGGTCATTGTCTCATAAAGGTCCGTTTACACAGGCGATTTTTGTCGCGCAACTCGATGCAATTTTTGTCGCGCCGAAGTTGCACGAAGTTGCAAGGCCCGTTTACACAGGCGATTTTTGTCGCGCAACTCAATGCAATTTTTGTCGCCATGAAGTTGCATCAAGTTTCGAACATGTTCGAAACTTGGTGCAACTTCGGCGCGACAAAAATTGCATTGAGTTGCGCGACAAAAATCGCCTGTGTAAACGGGCCTTAAGACAATGGAAAACATGCATAATTAATGAATCTGCATGCATAATAAACGTATGGGGCTGTGCGGGAATTTTTTCAATAGAAGCGCCGATCAATGTTCGAATCAAAACTTGGTTTCTCAAAACAGCCGCTCGATTTCAATTAAAGAGAAGGCGAGAAATTGAATTTGTATTGCCATCTGTTGTCACTATTCACGATAACTCAACGACTCTTCGCGACTTTTCGTCACTATTCGCGACTATTCGTTACTATTTTCGACTATTCACACTATTCGCTAATCGCTATTCAGGTTTTCCAGACACCCCAAATATGTTGTCTGCGAAATACTTTCACGAGAGTATCACATTCTTCGTTGTCTAGACAAATCAGGAAAATCTTCACATTCTTACTGTTGCCTGCATCCACTGAGACCCAGGGGCAGTTAGTCAGGGCAAAACGAAATAAGCCGGGCAGAAATCGTAGCGCCGAAAGTTTTCTATAAAAGTATAAGAGCCCCTGGAAAACGAGTCTCTCCAGCATGTCCAGACCATTTCCAAACGACTCTGCGTATGCTGGCTCCTGATTGAGCAAAAAAATCCTTTGTACTATTTTGCCCAATCGGCGAACAGTAACTTCAGAGTCACTTTCGTGTGTTTTTGCATAGCAGTTTATTTCAATTTACGTTAGAGAACCACAAAAAAGCCGGGGAATCATTTCGGATATCAGAAAGAAATATATTTCAAGATCTTCCCGGATATTTTCACTTGGACGGATCAGAGAAATGGAAAATAGTGGCTTGTTTACCTGTATACGACGCATTAGTGGCCGTTCGGCCCACTCGTCTAATCTCGCCTGGCACGTGCGGTAAAACATTGTACGCAGCGCAGAAAAATTGCAGCCGGCCGAAAAATATTGAGATAAAGTCAGAAAAAAGTAAAATCAAAAGTACAAGCCAGTACTTTCAATTTATAACGTTGAATCGGTTGTTTAATTTAGGGTTTCGGCGAATGCTAAATGAGCCGCCATCTTGGATTTTACCCAAGCAACATTGCACGCGCTTGATGACCGATTTGAGGTGTGGTTGCCCCTTCGGTTTACCAGCGGTTAGCTTTCACTCTGGTTTGCTTGCGGTTAGCTTTTATTTTTTGGTTAGGGCAGCATTCTGTATTTAAAACCTGAAACGAAGCAAAACACAACAAATATTTAAGGAGTGAAACCTAACCGCAAGCAAACCGGAGTGACCTGTATTTTAGCCGCACCGCAGAAATTTGAATAGTTTCTTGCAGCAGTATTCTTTTTTCTTTTTTTTTTTTGCTTTTATGCGCAGTGTCTGAAACTGTTATTATTTGTGTTGGATTATTTCAGCACCACACTTAAGCTAATATTTCAACTAAACCCAACCATAACTCATATCAGTACCTTATACACTACACCAGCTTACTAAGCTAGCTAAACTAGCTTAACTAGCTTACCAGTCGCACAATCATCTTTCCCGAATGGTGCACCATCTGCCCCTACGGCAACCCAAAATAGTCTCTCTTCACCATTAAACCAATGAAGCAAGGGTGTTTCTTTATAAAGTTCCAAATATAGATCAGCTAGTTTCAGGAGAAATGGTTTAAGTGGTCTGTAGACACCAGGAACAGACTCAGTAGATAGCTCTGAGGCTAGTGTTTGCAAATCTTTCAGTTCTCCAACATCAACAGTTTTTAAAAAGGCCATCGGAGCTTTGTATGACATAATTTTGGGAACTTCTAGCCCTGCAATGATTTCAGCTTTGTGATTTTTTCTCTTTTTTGCCCCTGGCTCATTCAGGATGTCAGAACTATTTCTTATCCTGGTGTATTTTCTTTTTCCAAGCAGGCCACTCTCATATAGAACACGCATGCTCCTTATCTGGCTAGCTTCACTCTTTTCGTATTCTTTCACCTTGCTGTTTATTATGGATGGAATAACTGAACTCATACACATCTGTTGGAATTGCGTATGTACTCCTTCATCTCTCCAGTTTCAGTAGAGCCAATAAGAGTAGTCCAAAGGCCATCCTTTACGGATTTTGATTGTTCTTTCTCAGGGGTGTAAACTTGGCTGTCACAGTGAATGGCTTTAACAGCCTGAACTGTTCTTTGTTTTCTTCTCCTGAACTGACTTGGTGACATTATCAGTGTCTCGCTATTAGTTGGACTTATTTTACTCGTTACAGCTGGTCTTCTTGCCATGGTAACTGGGTAGCCTGCGAATACAGCCGTCTCTCATTCGCTCCCGCTACTACGTGCGAAACGCGAAGAGAGACGTCTGCGATTCACGGCCAAAAATTCCATACTGATGACGTTAACTGCTAATTAGATTTCCGGAATATAACAACAACACACGCAGTTGGTCTCGCATAATTAATGCATTCATTTTCAGTTGCCCATTGTTAGCTCACTGCTCGAAGAATAGATTCATTGAACAATTATTCATTGAACACAAACACTTTCAAGGCAGTCAAGGACGCATAAACAGCGGACAACTTGGTCACGAAAATCCCTATACGAGTTGCACATTACCTAAGATTTGAAGAAGCTGTGAAATCACTAAATGTGTCACCAATAAAACCCACGGGTGTCAAAATTTATCTAAATGTTTTGAAACTGGCTGCAGTGGCGCATCCTTCCTGAACGTCTTTGAGATCGTTCATGAAGCACTCTTGCCTTAGTCTTCCAATAAGGTATGAAGTGAGAAATCAGAGAAATGTAAGTTTTAAGTTATTGCTCCGGTGTATCTTCATAATCCTGCCGCCCGCCACCCGGTGTACTTTTGGTCCACAATAACACCCGGCGTTATATTTCACATACATTATGCAAATTACCTAGTTGACCAATCAGCGCTCCTGTCCGGATTCCGGACAGATTTACGTCATTAGTATGGAATTTTTGGCCGTGAATCGCAGACGTCTCTCTTCGCGTTTCGCACGTAGTAGCGGGAGCGAATGAGAGGCGGCTGTATTCGCAGGCTAGGTAACTGGGTAAAGTGGTGTACTCACTCAATTGACAACAATATCGTCAAGCCGAAAACAGGTTTAACTAATAACTTATACATCTAATATATTGTTTCAAATTAACTTTGAAAAGCCTTCTGATCGAGAGAAACTTATAAATCACAAATTTTATCCACCTAGCGAGGTAAATTAACATACTAATCGAGGTAATATAGTTCACGAGCAAAGTGATTAAAATGCAGCCTGGCCGGATCTCAGACGTCTTAAATATAGTGAACTGATTTTGGCTTAATTTGACGACAGGTCCGGGAAGGAAATGAAAGGCAGTTCGTCCAGGCTACCTGACAATTTTCCTCAACAGACTTCTTGTTCGCTTTTTTTCCGAGTTTCACAATACGGACGTCAACTAGTTTCAGACTACGTTTTTCCGCGATCACGATTCGCAAATTATTTGCTCAAGCGCAAAAAAATCAGCATTTCCTTCTTAGAAGTAAGGACAGCCGTTTGCGGTTGTTCGTGGAAGCGCTTTGACTGCGCAGAGTGTTGAGTGTTGTTGTCGTTTTCGTCTTTCTGATTGGTTGGATATATAATTTTACATTTTCCGTAAATTAAAGCTCGAAATTATTAAAATAATTTTAACTTTTTCATAGTCGGGCCGAGAGTAGGACTGTTGCTAACAAATAATCGAAAATATATGTATCATCTCACTTTCACTTAAAGCTGGTTACTAAACACAATTGAGGAATCAATCTTTTATGAAATGCGATATCTTCTTTTGCAAAAATAATGTTACTTGGGCCAATTACGCAAATGATGACGATCAAATAACAACTGAGAAAGACACAAGTATTGCGCTCCACTGAATGTATTAAAACAGCTAACGAAATAAAGAAATTGTTTTGCAGTGCCTTGCCAGAAATTTTGGTAAGATTCATGGAACCAGACCAAGCATTGTACGTTGCATGGAATGTCGCCGACTTCCTTCTTAACACCAATCGATACACGAAAGCAATCGACTTCTACGAGGAGTGTTTCGTACTTCTAAGGCTTACTATCGTCCATCGGTTGGAGCATACAATACCAAATAAACCCTATGATATCGAAAGACAGTTATTTGTTGGTCTCTCTGAAGCATATTCCGAATGCGGCTTCATAGAAAAGGCCATTGAAATGTGCAAAGGGTGTCTCAAGATCAACAAACAAGCAGGACATAAAAGGAGAGAAAGTGGATGTTATGAGAATATTGGAAGAATGTATTTCGATCTCGGCCAGAGTGAGTGTAAAAACTCAATAAGTTATCATGAGAAGGCCCTTGCAGTCCGGAAGACGATGAAGGAAAAGAAATTGGAAGCATTATCATTAAACAATCTTTGCCTTGTATACCGTGTCTTAGGCCAATACGAAAATGCCATTGAGTACGCAGAGAAAGCCTTTGAGATCGGTAAAGAAACTGGAGACCGGGAAACAGAAGGAGTGGCCTGTAACAACCTCTCTCTGTTGTATTGCGATCTTGGACAGTACGAGAAAGCGATCGAGTATCAAGAAAAAGATCTAAAAATCAGCAAAGGAGTTTGTGATCGAAAAGGCGAAGGAACATCCTATAATAATCTCGGTAGAATTTACATGAGCCTAAGCCGATATGACGAAGCCATTGAGTACTTTCAAAAGGGACTTAAAATTGTGCAAGAAATTAGCTTTAGAGAGGGTGAAGGAAAAAGTTACCTTAATCTTGCTTTGGCATTTCGCGAACTTGGCGAATATGCAACATCCTTAGAATATAGCGAGAAAGCTCTTGCAATTATACGTTCGCTAGGGCATCGAGAAGAAGAAAGAGCGGCCTATTGTTATCAAGCTGGCATCTACGAGATTCTTGGCGACTATGAAAAGTCAAAGGGTTGTTGCAAGCAGGCTCTTGAAATTGCAACGATGATGGGGGACAAGAAAGGTCAAGCGAGTTGTTATAGCATTTTTGGTGGTGTGTACGAGAAGCTCGGCCAGTATACAGAATCCATCAACTGTCTTGAGCAAAGTCTCAAAATAAGTGAAGAAATTAGGGACTTAGGTGGACAAGGAGTGTCCTGTAACAACCTCGCCTGTACGTATTTTTCTCTTGGTTACTACGAAAAGTCGATTGAATATTTTGAGAAAAACCTTCAAATAAGTAAATCAATTGGAGACCGATATGGGGAAGGAAGAACCCTTTGCGGCATTGGAAATTCGTATTACGCACTCGGCCAGTTGGAAAAGTCGCTGGAGTATCAAAAAAAGGCACTTAAAATTATGCAAGAGATTGGATCAATAAAAGGTCAACACTACGTTAGCCAGCACTTAGGTGCAATTCATTCCGCGAAGTGGAATCTTTCAGAAGCCGTTCATCATTTAACAGACAGCATAAATGCTCATGAGAAGATGCGGACACGACTTAAAGACGAACACAAACTGTCTCTGGATGACGAAAATATTTTTAATTACCAGCTGCTTTGCCTTCTACTAGCTTCTCTCGACAAACCATGGGATGCTCTCTGCACTGTGGAACAAGGAAGAGCACGTGGTCTTGTGGACTTACTGTCGACGAGATATGGCATTCAAGAGGCCGGTAATGCATGCAAGGACGCTTAATTTGAGCACCATGAAAGAACTTTTCACCAGGCAACGAACTAACTTCCTCTTCTTGGGTACTCCACTGGGGACAATAATGCGCTGGTTTGTGAACAGGGACGGGGAAATATTCTTCATTAGCTTTAATTACACAGATTCAAATGGAAGAGATTTAGAAGATCATTTGAAGGAGTTGATAGTAAGTATTTTACATTCTCTTCAAGATGTCCAGTGTGAGGATCGTTCGCTGGACGCGTGTTACGGGATTTTGCTACCAAATGTGTCAAACCGCAGCAAGGAAACGGCCCAACCTGAGCACAATAAAGAGGAAGGCAAGGATAAGGAAACACGGTTACATTTATTATTCATGATGACCATATCTCCAATTGTCGATCGCATTGACAACCCGGAGATCGTAATTGTCCCTGAAGGACCGCTGTTCCTCATTCCTTTTTCTGCACTTCAAGATTCTAGCGGTAGATATTTGTCAGAAACTTCAAGAATCCGTGTTATTCCATCTCTGACGACACTCAAGCTCATCCAAGATTCACCAGCGGACTATCACTGCCAGACTGGAGCTCTTATTGTGGGAGATCCAAAGGTTGGTCGTGTAAATTTCAATGGGAAAGTTGTGGAATTATGTCCATTACCGAAAGCCAGAGAAGAGGCACAGATGGTGTCAGCGCTGCTAGGAGTACCCTGTCTTGTTGGAGAAAACGCTACAAAGGAAGAAGTACTAAGGAGGATCCAAGAAGTATGTTTGGTGCACATTGCTGCACATGGTGATGCAGTGAGAGGAGAAATAGCCCTTGCCCCTAACAGTTCTGTCGCTGGAATCCCCGAGAAAGACGACTTCATGCTAACAATGAAAGACATAGCCGAAGTTCGTATTAGAGCCAAGCTGGTGGTACTCAGCTGTTGCCACAGTGCTCGTGGGAAGATCCTGACAGCTGAGGGAGTTGTTGGAATTGCTCGTGCTTTCCTGGGATCCGGTGTTCGTTCAGTACTGATGTCCTTGTGGGCTGTTGATGACGAAGCGACCAAAGCTTTTATGGAGATCTTCTATAAATGCTTGATCTACGAGAAAGTGAGTGCTGGTGAAGCTCTTCACCAATCCATGAAGAGGATGAGAGAGTCGCCGCTGTACAATGATGTGAAGCACTGGGCTCCATTTGTTTTGTTTGGAGACGATGTAAAACTGGATTCAAATGAAGAAGTAAGTATGTGTACATTCCTTGTCCATGTTTTTGTTTTAGTGATTGGGCTTCTTTTTTGCTTTTTTGTATCTATTTCTACAGATGGTAACGTATAGACGATGATACAGTTTAGAGGAAGGCTAGACAATACAAGAAAATAGTCCAAAGATACAATTTGTAACCACAAATAGAGAATGTAATTCATTCATTAGCCTCCTGCGTAGACGTCTTGGGGCTCGACACGCGTTCCTCCAAGACGTCTGAGCAGGAGGCTGTTCATTCATAGACAGTAAGAAAAAATACTATTTTGTTACAGTTTGGCTGAAACTATTCAAGCCTCTCGTGATAAAAATAATGTAATAAAAGTAAAAACTTGTCTTAACTGGATTTCTCTCAGGTTATAAATATTTGAAAAGCGACGTTTCGGGCGGTTTTACTGCCCTTCTTTAGGTAGTGGCAAGATGGCGGAAGGTCGTTCTGTTGTTTGACTGTTGTTGAAGACATTAAACAGATTAAACTAAAGAGACAAGAAATATCAACAAAAACTAACAGCAACCTCGCAAAAATGCTTTGTAGATATTATTCTTTTGCTTAAGCCTAAGCTTCGCTTAATATTTCACAGAATATATTCTTATCAGGTCTTCGTCTCTCTACAGACATAAGCACATGACGAGTACCGTATAAAGCCGGAATAAAAAGACTGAGGTCATGGCCGTCAAGCTATACCATCAGTACGTTCTTGTACTTGGTACGTTCTTGTCTTCGGTGGTCCCGAATTCAACTCCTCAACGCTTTGGTCAGCCTCCTATCGGTTGGGATTTTTAACAAATTTCTGTTCTATTTGTAATATTTGTTTCCTTATTTAAAGTGTCCTCAACTAGCACAACAGTGCTAAATACTCTGACACTTAAATAAAGTGATTTATTTATTTATTTATTTATTTAATTATTTATTTACGTATTCGTGGAGTCTTATTCCTTCCTAAGGTATAATCTATTGTATTTTTGAAGGGGGATGGGCAAGTACAGATACCACAGCAAAAAACAAACAAACAAACAAACATAAAAGAAAAAAACAAAGACAAAAGCTCCCTAGGGCAAAGCCCTGGGAACGAGGTTGGAAAAAATTAATGACGATTAAAAAGAAAATCGAACAAGCCAAAACAAAAACCCTGCAGTAACTGGAGGTTGGGTACAAATCTTGCTCAGAAAAAATTGCCCAATCCCGATCTCCGCAAACATGTATTGGTTCATTACTTATTGACAATCAAACTGCGCAAATGTATATATCATACAGAAATTTGTGGGAGAGAAATTGTGAGTTTTTCTATTTTCTATTTTAAACTTGGCAAAAGAGGATAGCACTAAAACTATTTTTGAAATGCAACTATCCCTTAAAAAGATTAAAAGATTTGTCAAGAGTTATCAATCTGTCAAACCCGTGTCATTTGATATGAACACCAGAGAAGGAGCACTTTCTTCTCCTATTACCTAAACTACGATTTACCATATGTTGGTCATTTCAAATTATAAAGTTCTATCGAAAACCATTCGGTATCCGTTCTTACGAACAAACATGAATATTTCGCTCGTTGGCACTTACCGATAGGTACAACTAGTATAAGTAGTTCTAGTGTTGTCATTAGTGTAAGTAGTTCTATTGTAATTTTGTAAGTTTTGGTATGTGTGCTGCATTAAAAAATAAACGACACGCAATGCTTGCAGAAGCGATGACTTTTCGTAAGCGAGCATTTAATAACTTTCAGAAATTTGCCACAAAAATAACGTAAATGAAAGTAGCTTACAATTTGTGTGTTGAATAATTGTTATGTAACTGAGGACGGTGAAGAGAATTGGCACAAATAATGTTCGGTTCAATAAAGAGTTTTGTAAAATAATGGCAGACAGTGGGGGAGTAGGGGTGGTGGTGGGGGCGAGCGAAACACTAGCAACTTAAATTTGTTGAGAAGAAGCAATGTTTGTGATTGAACAGATTAGTATTGTGAGGATCTTTTAAAATTCAAAGATGCAAATATTATTTCAAAGCTTTGCTGTTATTGAACAACAGTAATAACTCATTTTATTCTACATTGTATTTCTAGACTTTCCATTGTTGTTGTTCAACAAACGTTGCGTTATATTGTAGCGTGACATACGATATACGATTTTTGTGAGTAAAGTCAAACGCCGTCTTGTTTACACCGGCACGGCCGGCCCTTCGGTAATAAAATGTAGAGTTTTCTGTTAACTAAATCTCTGTATTAGTCCTTCCTAACTACACGGGAATATTTTGCTTTGTGTTCTACGCGGTGATTTCTTGTTAAATAGTAAAACTTGATTCCACACTCGAGAAATAAAAATATACACAAAATAATTCAAAGTGTATGTATGTGTTTGTAAGTGAGCACAAAAAATAACGACAACGACCACAAATCTTTGCAAATCAAGACTTCAAGAGCTGCAAAATCACCACAACCAAGAAAGCGGATCACAGTCTATTCTCTCTGAGAAGACCTCACGGGCTACAAGGCTTCAAGCTTGCAAGCTGCAAAATCGCCACAACCAAAATGGCGGACCTTAAACACGGCTTCCCCCTTTGCCTCGTTCCCAGTGCTCTTCGGTTCGATTCGCTGGATAACAATAATAATAATAATAATAATAATAATAATAATAATAATAATAATAATAATAATAATAATAATAATAATAATAATAATAATAATAATAATAATAATAATTACGGTATTTATATACCGTAAAATTCCGGTTATAAGCCCTGGGCTTATACAACTTCGTAAGGGCTTTTGGGTGGGCTTATAAGCGGAGGGGCTTATATCCGGGAGGGCTTATAAGCGGAATAAAAAAAATGTTTCGAAACGAGCCACGGTAGTGTTGATCGAAATACGTTTTTAAGCTAAAAAGTCAAAATAAAGCAACATTTAACCCTGTTCAGTACTGTCATCCAGCAGAGGGGGGCTTATACCCGGAGGGGGGGTTATAACCGGCTGTATTTTTTTGTTTCCAGTTAGATGGGCCTATATCCTGGAGGGCTTATAAGAGGGGGGGGGGGGGGGGGGGTTATAACCGGAATTATACGGTAGCGCATTTCCATACAGGATATGCTCAATGCGCTTTACAACACTTTGCGGGGGACTTAGACAGACTGCAATTAAGCAGTTTACAATGAATGAGGATTTTGTTTTCGCAGATGCCCCCAATGTAATTTCAGAACAAGACCAGGCCACAACACCGGGAACTCCATGCCCTACTCTTTGCGATAAGTGTGTGGGTTCTTTAACGTCCCCTGCTGACCATAACCGTGAAGATGCAGTAGACGGGACCTACGGTTTATCGTCCTTATCCGAGAAGACTAGAATGTCAAACCATTTGCAGATGTCATTACAAAGGCAGCACATTCTCCTCAGTTATTTTAAGACCCTGAGTGTTGGTCCGGTCTGGGCTCGAACCCGAGACCTCCCGCACAGAAGTTCGGCGTTCTACCAACTGAGCTAACCGATCGGCGTAACTCACAAACTCACAAACCCCATCGGGAGCCAACATTAAGGGAGACGTCATACGATGACGTCATCGCTTAAAAAGAAAAGAAAACAAGTCATGTGAGATGCAAAACGCAGTAATGTCGACGCGCACGGAGCAGAAAAATTTCTTGGTGGCTCTTGCTTATTTCGTGAGCCACTTTATCAGTACGTCTTGTAACTGGTTTGGGTCGTTTACCGTTAAGTCACTGCAGTACAAACGCACAGCTTCTCCAAACTGCTACCCGTAGAGGGCTGAAGGTGAGAAGAACGTCTGTTGTCTTCTATCATTCTTTCCCTCTATATTCACCCCTGCTCTTAGAAGTTTAATTTTTAACGTCGACAATCGATGTCAAATCAGTAAACTTTAGTGGTAAACTTCGACTGTTTACTGCAGCCAGCAGTTTAATTTTAAAGTGTCAAATCAATCAACTCAGCACATTCATCATGGATGCATAATTTCCTTTCACTATAGCTTAGTTGTATTCTGTGCAAAAGATTTGTCTCAATAAATCTCGTAATCAAATCAAAGTTGCTACCGTAATGGGAATTGAAATGTCAAACGTTTATTGAATCAAAGTTCAAACCTCAAAGACGTCGAAACAGCGCTGGTTGTGTTGTACACGGTACACCAACCCATATTTCCGGCAGTGGTTCATGTTGGCTGTTTTCAAAAGTAGCCGGCCTGCTTTTAAGTCGAAATTCGCAGCTGATTCACGCGATTCAGTATTCAGCTTATTAATAAATCCTCTAATGGATTTGAAATCATTTGTAAGGGTGGCCACTACTTGAATCAAAGTTTCCTATTTTACGTACCTTGTATTTATTTGGGCGCTCATAAGAGATCGACTGAACATCCAAGCTGTCGTCAAAAAACGAAGCTTCGTATCCAGGCGGCATAAACGGCCTCGGTTACCTGTACTATCACACTTTTGGGCTGCGGAAGTCACAAAATTTCATTTCAGAGAGACGGTAATTTTTCTGAATGTTCTCTTTGAGGTCTTTTTGAATACAAATATTATCGGAATATATCATTCTATTAACATAACCTATTCATCCTTGACGCGTTGAAAAGAGCTGGAGTTGAAAATACGACGCGCACAACATTTTTTGCTGAAGTTGGAGGTGTTTGGAAATGTGACGAAGCACTTTCCCGAGTTCTTGATATATCTTCCTAATCGAAACTAAACTGAGAAATAACAGTAAAATGCTGAAAATGATTTTATCCCGTCGTGAGTGTTTGGTGCAAAACTGATCAAGCGTAAAAATATATTGTCGGGGAATATATTTCCACGAGAATATCACATCCTTTCAAGTGGCTTTTCTTTAACGCCTGCAATTTTAGATTTGCTTGGTTTATTTCAGAGAATTACACTCAATGAACGAAATTAACATCAATCCATAGGGTCCCCAGGAAAATGACGTGAATGCTGTTATCTGTTAAGTCATGCCACATGGTAAAGTGGCGCCGCACTCGATTAAAACTCGTCTAGTCAAACTCATGATGCTATACTTATAGATGAAATCTAAATACGAATTTTTAGGATTCATGATCCGTACGTTTCTTTGGGAAAGGATTCGAACAAAATTGCATTGGCCCAGCGGTCTTCACTGTGAAAATCAGGTACGCCCTTTGTAAACTGTCATTACAGTAAATTTTCAAGCGTCTATTTCGATTAATAGACACAAAGTGATTAATGATTAAATTTAAATTTAACGGTAATTTGATCAGTGTGAAGTGTCTTTTTAAACTGAATGCATGTTTTCTAGAGCAGTCGCTGTGTGCCCAATGGAAGCTGTACCTATCTGAAATTGTCACGAGTATAGTTTGCATTGACCATCGCAGAATTCGTTGCTTCATATGCACTTTCGCCGCATTATGCTTCAGGCTAAAGAAGAACTGCTTCATCGTGTGATTTTCTTGTTAAGACTGAAATGATTTCGACTAGGAAAACTTCGACGAAAAATAAATACCTACTGATATTTAATCTTCGGTGCGAATAGTGTTTACTGAGTTGTCTTGGCAAAACAATCAATTTTCAGATTCTTTGTTTCGTTGAAACGGCGAAGCATCTGTGTGATCCAAGATTAAAAATTCAATTTTGGATTCTATTAAAGAACCGCACCCTTAGATTATTTGCCTAAGTTGAAAACATTGCTATGTACATATTTTAATTAGTTTTTTCAAATTTTAAACTTTCATATAATTGCACTGTTAATATGTCATAGAAAGAAATCTTGGTATAGGAATTCAGTTTTCCCCAATTGCTCCTCTAGTCATGTAAGGGACCGTTCATTTTTTATGGGATAGGAGGGCTGGTGGAATTTGATAGGGAGTCTCTGCAATATCTAATGAGCGCCCGTCAGAAATTGTGACCTGCCACCCCCCCCCCCCCCCCCCCCTCGTGAACCGAAAATTTTTAGATGACCACCCTTCAACCCCCCCCCCCCCCCCCCCCACTTATTACTTACATCAAACATCAAACCACACTAAAGCGCAGATAAAATTACAACTTCGGCGATAGTCATCATAGTTATAACATATTAAGTCAGGGCCCGCTTGTTTGCGCAGTGATTAATATTGATGGGGCGTCTAGTGACAGTCGGTGGGATTGAGTTGATGAGGTTTTGGACATGGCAAGAGGGTCCGGGGAAATGCTCGCCCGGGAAAATTTAGATTTCTTACAATCTCAGAAACGCTATTTTTGGCAGTCTGGTAGAATTTTAATATTATTGTAGATGCTGTAGCTGCAGTTTAAAGTGATAGTAATAGTAATGATATTTCAAGTGCAGCGATTAACTGTTTTTATTATATGGCTATAATAGTACACGCGCTCTGATTGGCTGATGAGCGGGCAAGATTTTCTTGTAATGACCGGGCATTATGAAAATTTTTCTTGCCTTAGCTTTTTATAACTTTTTAAGGGTCAAACACTTGTAAACACAGGTCAGTTTGTTTTGTGAAAATTAAAGTGGTTAAATTTGCCCTAGATCTTGGCGTAATGAAGACAAAAATTGCCTCACTGTCAAAGAAACCGTTTCTTCTGGTTTGCATAACCTCGAATGACCTCTTGCACGCGCAAGCGGATATTGAAAAACGTTTCCCTTTTTTCAGCGCTAAAAAGGCCATATAATAAATAACTTATAACCTCGGCCTTGATATATTGACCTCGCTATCGCTCGGTCAATACATCAAGGCCTCGGTCTGAGATTTCCCTGTAATGACCGAACGGACGAGGTTAATAAGTAGTATTTATTGACGGGGCTTGTTTAGCTGGTGGGGTTGAGTTGATGAGGTTCCAGACATAGCAGGGGGTCCGGGAGAATACTGTGAAAATTTTGAATCAAGCGTCGGTTTTGTGTCTGTAGAAAATCAACTGAGCTCATAAACTGACGACTTTGTAAAAAAATCTTTAAACTTAACCCGAAAAAAAAAATAAACGAAAGTAAAATTTTGAAAGCGCAAATTATCCTAACAAATTACTTTCTGTTAGCGCGATATTTGCCAAAAGGGATAAAATAATTTATAATAATAATAATAATAATAATAATAATAATTATAATTTATAATTTAAGGCTGAACAACTATAATATATTGATTTAGTAAGGCCTAAAGCGGAGCCCCCATTAATTATATTTTTGTCTGAGTTGACAGTGTTTCCAAATAACTAGCTACACTATTTCTAATGGCTCACGGTTAAACTTACTACACAGGTAATTTGCTCACAGAAAAAAGAAATATCTTGAAGGGGAACAAAATAAACTCACAGCTATATAAAATGGCATCGTTAACCTCTCGTGGTTTTAATTTGTTGAGAAAGGAGACGTCAATATATTTCCCTACTTTGTGGCCTGTAAATGGTTCTATTGATGTCGCTGCACTGAATTGGGTTCCTCACGTACACACATAGGCGCAAGCATCAAATTTGAGTAAAATATTTTACAACTTTTACTGTACACTAAATACACCACAAAGAATTATTCAATACGAAAAGGACCTTGATAAAGGCGAAGAAATTTGTTGTGATTTGCTTCAAAACAGTCAAGGCAAAAAAAACCTCAAGAAAAAAAACAGGATTCGGCAAAACAACGTTAATTCGCGGCTAAACAAAATGATCTCACGCCACAGCAACGAAAATCACGGCGGTAAAACAAACTCAGTAAATTTACTAAACAGCTTAACAACTAAATAGCTATTGCTGCACTTGAGCCTGCAAAAATATATCCCTTTGTTAAGAAGGAATGCAAACGAGACGAAAGGGTCGTCACATCGGTCAAAACAATGCATAATAACCATTTCGCCTCGTTTGTATGTCAAACCGCTGAGAACTGCAGTAACAGCTATTTTGCCACCCATGAACTTTACTACCCCAGGGAATAAATGATTTTATGCAGATTGCTACGGTGGTCAATGTTTCAATAGCCAGGTTAAGTTTTTATACCGGGCCTTTAGAAAATCGATATTTAAGTCCAGGCAGGCCAGGTTACAGGCCTCTTTCTCCTACTTCAATATGGAAAGCTTTCCCTACCCCGTTCCATCCATTTTGAGTAGTTTGGAAGTTAGGATAATATGGGGTTACAATGCAGTGGGCATGCGGGTTTGCCCTCAACTTTGCTGGAAAGAATTAATTATTTCTAGATTGAATGTAATTTGGTTTTGTTATCAAATAAACGACCACAAGGGTGGCCAATATATGGCAAACTCATAGCTTGTGTTTTTTTTATCTGATTTCCAGCAAACAGACCTCAACCTTGGCAATGCACTTAGTTAGTTTGGGTAAGAGGGAAATAAGCATAGAATCAATTTATATTTATATTAGCATTAATAACTCGAGCTAAGAACACGACTGTTTGTAGCAAATAAAATGTACGCATAATCTCACTTCAGCTTAAAGCCTGGCTACTTAACACAAGTGAGAAATGAGACTCCTACGAATTTCGACGGCCTCCTTTGTAGCTGTCACTTGGAAATAATGACGAGGCAATAATGACTGAGTAGGCGACTAGTATTGCACACCACTGAAAGTACGTTAAAAACCTGATAGCTAACGAAAGAAAACTTTGTCTTGCAGTGCTTTGGCAGAGTGTTATGAAGCCAAACCAAGCTTTGTACGTTGCCTGGAATGTCGCCGACTTTCTTCTTAACACACACCGATATGCTAAAGCGATTGACCTCTACAAGGAGTGTGTTGTACTTCTAAGGCTTATTATCGCCCGTCAGTTGGAATGGACAATACCAAATAAACCCTGTGATATCGAGAGACGGTTATATGATGGTCTCGCTGAAGCATATTCCGAGAGTGGCTTCACAGAGAAGGCCATCGAATTACAGAAGGAGTTCCTGAAGATTCATAAAGAAACAGGAAATAAACGCGGCGAATGTGGTTCTCATGAGTATCTTGGTAGAATGTATTTCAAATTCGGCGACTGTGAAAAATCATTACATCATCTCAAGGAAGCCCTCGAAACCCAAAAGGAAATGAAGGAGAAGGTGTTGGAAGCATCGTCGCATTGCGTGATTAGTCACGTGTACAACATGTTAGGCAATTATGAAGAGGCCATTGGATACGCGGAGAAAGCTCTCGAGATCGGTAAAGATTCTGGGGACTGGGAAACAGAAGGAGCGGCCTGCACCAACCTCTCTCAAATATATAGCAATCTTGGACAATACGAGAAAGCTATTGAATATCAGCAGAAAGATCTGGAAATCAGCAAAAAACTTGGTGATCGACAAGGAGAAGGATTATGTTATAACAATCTCGCTGACATTTACCGTCACCAAAGCCAATATAACAAATCTATCAATTTCTTCAAAAAGGGACTTAAGATCATGCAAGAACTCGGATGTAGACAAGGTGAAGGAACAATTTACCTTAATCTTGCTATCCCATATTTCCATATTGGTGATTATGCAAAATCCTTGGAATATAACGAGAAAGCTCTTGTGATAATACGTTCACTCGGATACCGAGCCGAGGAAGGAACGGCCTACCACCATCTAGCTAGCATCTACCAGAATCTTGGCGAACATGAAAAGTCACTGGAATATTGCAATAAAGCTCTTGCAATTAAAACGAAGATGGGAGACAAGAGAGGACAAGCGAACTGCTATAATATCATTGGAGGACTTAATGGGATGCTTGGACACTATGAAAAGTCACTCAAGTATTTCGAACAAAGTCTCAAAATCTGTAAAGAGATTGGAGATTTAGTTGGACAAGGAACGTCCTGTAGCAACCTCGCCTGTACGTATCATTCTCTTGGTGACTATAAAAATGCGATTGAATATTTTGAGAAACACCTTCAAGTAAGTAAAAAAGTTGAAGCCCGAAACGAGGAAGGAAAAGCCCTTTGTAACATTGCAAATACCTATTTGGCACTCGGCGAGTTTGAAAAGTCGCTGGAGTATCAAAAAGAGGCTCTTAAAATTATGAAAGAGGTTGGATCTATAGACGGTGAACTTTTCGTTCGACAGAGTTTAAGCGCGTCGCATACGGCGGAGAAGAATCTCCCAAAAGCAATTCATCATTTAAAAGAAAGCATAAATTGTCACGAGAAGATGCGAGCGCGTCTTATTGACGAACACAAACTGTCACTGGATGAACAAAACTCCGCAAGTTACAGGATACTGTGCTTTCTATTGACTGCTCTGAACAAAACATCCGATGCTCTCTGCACCTTGGAACAAGGAAGAGCGCGTGGTCTGGTGGACCTACTGTCAATGAGATATGGCATTCAAGAGGTCGGTAATGCAAGGACGCTTAATTTGAGCGCCATGAGAGACTTTTTCACCAGGCAACGAACTAACTTTCTCTGTTTGGGTACTCCACTGAGGGAAATAATGCTCTGGTTTGTGAACAAGGACGGGGAAATATTCTTCACTAACTTTTATTACACAGATTCAAGTAGTAACGATTTAGAACATCATTTGAAGGAGTTGATAGTAAGCATTTCACAATCTCTTCAAGGTGTCCAGTGTGAGGATCGTTCACTGGATTCGTGCTACGAGATTTTGCTACCAACTGTGCCAAGCCGCAGTAAGGAAACGGCCCAGCCTGAGCACAATAAAGAGGAAGATAAGAATGAAGAAACAAGGTTACATTTATTATTCATGATGATCATATCTCCAATTGTTGATCGCATTGACAGCCCGGAGATCGTAATTGCCCCTGAAGGACCGCTGTTTCTCATTCCTTTCCCTGCACTACAAGATTCCAGAGGTAGATATTTGTCAGAAACTGTGAGAATCCGTCTTATTCCTTCTCTGACGACACTCAAGCTCATCCAAGACTCGCCAGGAGACTGTCATTGTCAGAATGGAGCACTGATTGTGGGAGATCCAAAGGTTGGTCGTGTAAATTTCAATGGAAAAGTTGTGGAATTATGCCCATTAGCAAAAGCCAGAGAAGAGGCACAGATGGTGTCAGCGCTGCTAGGAGTACCCTGTCTTGTTGGAGAAAACGCTACAAAGGAAGAAGTACTAAGGAGGATCCAAGAAGTATGTTTGGTGCACATTGCTGCACATGGTGATGCAGAGAGAGGAGAAATAGCCCTCGCCCCTAACAGTTCTGTCGCTAAAATTCCCGAGAAGGACGACTTCATGCTAACAATGAAAGACATAGCCGAAGTTCGTATTAGAGCCAAGCTGGTGGTACTCAGCTGTTGCCACAGTGCTCGTGGGAAGATCCTGACAGCTGAGGGAGTTGTTGGAATTGCTCGTGCTTTCCTGGGATCCGGTGTTCGTTCAGTACTGATGTCCCTGTGGGCTGTTGATGACGAAGCCACCAAAGCTTTTATGGAGATCTTCTATAAATGCTTGATCTATGAGAAAATGAGTGCTGGTGAAGCTCTTCACCAATCCATGAAGAAGATGAGAGAGTCACCGCTGTACAATGATGTGAAGCACTGGGCTCCATTTGTTTTGCTTGGAGACGATGTAAAACTGGATCTAAATGAAGAAGTAAGTATATGTACATTCCTTTTCCATGTTTTTGGTTTAGAGATTGGGCTTCTTTGTTGCTTTTTGTATCTATTTCTACAGATGGTAACGTATAGAGGATGATACAGTTTAGAGGAAGGCTAGACAATACAAGAAAATAGTCCAAAGATACAATTTGTAACCACAAATACAGAATGTAATTCATTCGTTAGCCTCCTGCGTAGACGTCTTAGGGCTCGACACACGTTCCTCCAAGACGTCTGCGCAGGAGGCTGTTCATTTAGAGACAGTAAGAAAAAATACTATTTTGTTACAGTTTGGCTGAAACTATTCAAGCCTCTCGTGATAAAAATAATGTAATAAAAGTAAAAACTTGTCTTACCTGGATTTCTCTAAGGCTATAACTATTTGAAAAGCGACGTTTCGGGCAGTTTTACTGCCCTTCTTCAGGTAGTTGCAAGATGGCGGACGGTCGTTCTGTTGTTTGTCTGTTGTTGAAGACATTAAACTAAAGAAACAAGAAATATCAACACAAACTAACAGCAACCTCGCAAAAATGCTTTGTAGATATTATTCTTTTGCTTAAACCTAAGGTACGTTTAATTTTGCACAGAATATATTCTAATCATGTCTTCTTCTGTCTACAGACATAAGCACAAGACGAGTACCGTATAAAGCCGGATACAAATAAAAAGACTGTGGTCATGGTCGTCAAGCTTTACCAAGCAGTACGTTCTTGTGCTTAGTGAAACGTACTCGTGGGGTCTTATTCCTTCCTTAGGTCTAATCCATTGTATTTTGAAGGGGGATGGGCAATTACAAATACCACAAACAAACAAAAAACAAGACAAAACCTAATCCCTTTCCTAGGGCTTTTCTCTTCGTTCCCGAGGGCAAAGCCCTGGGAACGAGGTTGGACAAAATCGCGAATGACGATTAAAAAGAAAATCGAACAAGCCAAAACAAAACTAGAGTAACTAGAGTTGGAAACAAATCTTGCTCAGAAAAACTGCCCAACCCCACACCCCCGCAAACATGTATTAGTTCATTACTTATTTACAATCAAACTGCGCAAATGTATATATCATACAAAAAATTGTGGGAGAGAAATTGTGAGTTTTTCTATTTTCTATTTTAAACTTGGCAAAAGAGGATAGCACTAAAACTACTTTTTGTTCGGTCGGCGTAGACGAGGGGTCAAGCCCCTGTGACTTGCCCTTGCAACAAGTCCAGGGATAGAATGTCGCGACGAACGATTTTATTCTTTTTCAGGACAGCCGACCGATACCATTATTTTATTGCAATAACAGTGCACACCGTCTGATTGACCCTTGTCTATGATCGATATAAGTGTAATTAACGTATTGAAAAATTTTGCCAAATCGTCAAAATGTAGAAGATTACAATAAAAAAAGCATTTTAAATTGTTCAAAATCAATTGTTAATTACTTGTGGCCTCAGCTGTCAAAGCTGTGGTTTGAAGGGAAATTCCAGACATGCTCTGTAAAGGCGCATATTGAAAATAAACTAAGTTCAGTAAACTTTGCCGCGAAAACGATCTCTGACTGAACGTTTGTCGTTCCACATTTTTTTGAGTCTAATGCGCATGCGCTTTAGGCTCTATGTAGTGGAAAAAAGCTGTTAGCAATCCCAAGGGAATGGTTCGGGATCGATAATCGTTCGGTGTAATTGTGCTTAAACAATAGCCCGCCTCATTGCGGGCTTGGTGCGGTGATCGTAATCCAATCAGGAAGCAACGATGTTGTTAACGAAGCAACGGTCGAACGGAGCTCGAGCACGACACGCACTTGTAAAAGAAATTGTCATGTATGTAATTGGAATAAATGTTTTACAGTGCAAAATAATATGAATCCTCGTTTTCAAGGTTGAAGCCACTGAAAATGTTCTCCTTCCAGCTGCATGTTTTTTTTTATAATCCGTGGGAAACGCAACGTGAAATCGACATCTTTCGATGAAAAAAATCCGGAAGTGACATTTGTGTACATAAACAAAAAATAACTTTGAAAAAAATGGAAAATTAAATAAGAGTGTAGTCAGCAATTGATTGCTCAATTCAACTGAAGCATGATTTCATTCACAGAATGCAACTTTCATTAAAAAGAGTTTTGTTTTCACCATTCAAGATTCAATCTAGAGCTTGAAAACAAGACAGTGTAATCAAATTACATTTCGCGCGAAATTTGCATAAATACTGAAACTTGCCAAAAAGTAGTTAAGACAGAATGAAAACTCGCTTTAATAGTTATTGAATTCTGATCTGATTGTTATTTCTATTTATTGACTATTTGAAAGCTGTTCTCTGTCATGAAAACAAAACTCTTTCATTCAACTGCTTGCATGGGATGTTACTAAAACGCGGAATGGGGAATGGGGAATGGGATGATTCCGGGGAATGGGAAATTGAAATGGGAATTTGATCTGAAGTTTAGAAAGTAACGAGGGAAATTTTACCAGGTATTCTCAATCTCGTTCTCAGAGGTCGCAAACCTCTCGGACAGCATCAAAGCAGCTGACCAAAGGTAGTGAAGACGAAAACGCGGCGGGTCTGGAGGTTGCAAAAGAAACGAGTGATATAAATTTTTTTCACCCTAGGGCCCTCTAGATCGGCAAGTACGTTACATCTGCTGAGGGTTATATTTCTACGATATTACCAACTGCATGATCACAGTTGTGTATCAATCAAGCTTAATTTTGAATGAAAACGAAATTGACAGTTTTTAAAATGCATAGCGAATTGTGTAGCCTGCAAATACAGCCGCCTCTCATTTGCTCCCGCCACGAAGAGCGAATGAGAGGCGGCTGTAATCGCAGGCTACGAATTGTGTGCTCCTTTGTCGTTCGGAGATGAGCAGTGATGTCCTTAAATTTTAAAAAATTCAAGAATTTCAGAAAGATCGTCCAGGGCAAACGAAATGAAACAAGAAAAGTTATGACGCAATTGAAGGTACAACTTCTTTGAAAGTTGTTATTTTATTAGCGTACAAATAAACAGGAACTTTTTAATTGAGCTTAAGAAATGTAAACTTTTCTTATCACTAGTTAACCAATAGAGTTACGGTATTACGCCGACTCCGAATAGTGTTGGTAAACGCTGACCACTATTTCCCATTTATTTATTTTCTATTTCATTTTTTTAATTTGTTTTCTTTTTTATTTGACATATATCTTATTATTATTATTATTGTATTGTATTTTTATTTTTTCAATTAAAAAAAAATAGATTTTTTTTACTTTTTTTTTTCAAATTCCCATTTTTATTTCCCATTCCCCGGAATCATCCCATTCCCCATTCCCCATTCCCCATTCCCCGTTGACACGTTTAAGGAAATTGAAATCTTTGTTAAGCAGTATTGCATAAGTTGCAAAGGAATTGAACAAAAAAATATATTTTGGCTTATCTAGATGAGATTTAGGATATTTAGAATACTGAATAAGCGGCTGTATCTTGTCTATCTATGGGGCAGACCATTATTTTTTTGGAAGCTGGGGGATGAAAATTTTTCCAAGGCAAAAATTTTTTTTCTGTATCGTTGTCTGTGAAAACATTTTTTTTCCGGTGTCATCTTCCTGCATCTTTTTGCTTTTGCAAAGAATTTTTTCAGGATTCCCCCCTCCCCCCCCCCCCCCCCCCCCTCTCTAAATCTGTAAGATCTTCCTTTGGGTCTTCAACGCACTAATCTTTTAACATGAATCGATGAACTCAAACCCTAAGTAACATGTTTTTCCTATTTGAAATATAACATTTCGTCAACTTTCTAAATATATATAGTTAAGAGAACAAATTTATCGACTTCTTCTGAACCACTCTTACTACCAAACCTCTACTACACCTCTTGCTCTATGCCTTAAATACCGAAACTACTTCAACATATTTCAACCGCACTAACAATCCATGACGCATTAGACTCATGTACCCACTGGGTACTATCACAGGCAGCCCAAGCTCACGTTTCGAGCGGTTGGTGGGTATAAATTGGTGTTGCGTAACACTAGACCGTTGAGAATATTACAAGGCTTTGTATGGGATTTGGGTCGATTTTGGCCGTATTTATGCTTAAAATACAGTATCAGTGTTTCGCCTTGACTCCGTCTTAGGAAGGAAGGAACAGGGAAGAGAAAAATCGACTAAAAACACCACGTCAAGACGCAAAACAGGCAAAAGGACACAGCTAATGGCAAAAGTAAGTTTATTTTGTATATTTACCGTATTTTAAGCATAAATACGGCCAAAATCGACCCAAATCCCATACAAAGCCTTATAATATTCTCAACGGTCTAGTGTTACGCAACACCAATTTATACCCACCAACCGCTCGAAGCGTGAGCTTGGGCTGCCTGTGGTACTATTTTTTGTTATTTCTATGGTCTATGAGAACATGCCGTGCAAAGTAATATATAGATTTAGGCAGGCCTAAAAGCGGAGCTCCCATCTATTAAATTTTTCGCTCGAGTTACTTACAGTGTTACCAAATAAGAAGCCACACTATATTTCTAAGCTTATACGGTGGCCCATATAGGTACATAAAAACCTCTCATGATTTGGTCGACGAAGGCGACGTCAATATATTTCGTGGTTAACCCGTCTGAATCTTCCCGCCTGTAGTGACAGGTTCTTTAATGGGTTCCTCACGTGAGCACGTAGGCGCAAAACAAATCTTATAGTAAAACTTTTTACAACGTTTACTGTACACTAATTCGTAAAACACCTCCAGGACCTCTATGAGTTATTCAATGTAAAAAGAACCTTGACCTTGTTTTGATTACTACAAAACTGTCAGGGCAAGAAAATCAACTCTAGGCAAAAACAAAGCACGTACAGGAAAACAAAGTGAACTCGCTGCTAAACACAGCAAACTGAGAAAATCACGGCGGCAAAACAAACTCTGCAAATTGATGATGCCGGTTATGTAAGTCATTTTAAAGCAGTCTTTGTGTAAGAATTGCGGCAGTTTTTGATTTGGAAAGTGGAGCACGCTAACTTAAAATATAAAGCTTACAATGTTGTTTTGACTGTTTTGAACCGTCTTCTTTTCGTTGCGGTTTGGTTGCATGATTTACTAATTACGCGTTGCTAAATACCTAAGAGAATTTTATGTAGAGAACTGAATGAATTTTCTTCATTTCTGGTAAGAAAATATGCGGTAGGCTAAGTCTGAACCCATTCAGCCTAGCACAGGTAACTCGCAACGAAACCGGCGAATTCAACACACTAACTGATAAGCAGTGATAAGAGAAACAAAACAAATGGAAGCGAGCCGAAATCGTGATTTTTATCCGTGAAGCCCAATAATTTGTTTTCAAAATCCAATAATGAACATCACAGTTAACTTCACTAACTAAAACAGAAAATAATTAGACTAAACAAAATATTTACTAAACAAATGTGTCTGGCATGTATAAAATTTAAAAACATGAACAGGCTTAATAAATATTTACGGGAAGATCTGAAAACCGACACAACTTCAAATTCATTCATAAATGAAGTATAATTCTCTCAATATAAAATTAGGCTTATGCTTAGTGCATACATTTACGTTTGTTAACTCATTATTGAAGAAGGCTTGTATATTCTGCAGGGCAAAGCTTTCAAACCAGCCCAATAATATCGGAGACGAACACGGCAGTTTCGTTGCAAGCTTCGTCCATGCAGCATCACCGACATATACATTATATTATCAGCGAACATCAATTTTTTTTCTTTTCATCAGTGTAGCCCTTAACAGTCTTTTATCCTTCACTTCAATGAACTTGATCGGCTCTGAATTCACTTTTGTTTGAGCTCAATTCAGTGATATTCACCCTTGCTCAGCCGCAGGTCGAATCCTGGACATCGCGCTCTTTTTGACTTGTTATCCAATATACATATTCAAATCGGCAATTATTTCGGATCTTCCCGTTAAGAAGTTGTAATAAATCATTTGGCATAAGTAAATAAGTAAATAAAGCGAGAAATATTCACGAAGATCGATGTTCGCCAGCAGCTTTCTTTGCGTCTTTCATTCAGCTTTAAAGGTGAACAGCGTACCAAAGATTTGCCGCCTTTTCATACAGTCGCTTCGTTTAAGTTGAAATGAAATGTCCAGATCGTTTATTTACATGAGAAAAAAACTAAATTAATTATTTCTAAAATAGATTTAGCCAAGCCTAAAAGTAGAGCTTGTCGGTTATTTACCTTCCCTTTATTTAAATCTGAATTTACGCGATGATAGAATTATCAGGCTAAGTAAAAAAATGAGTACTTGAGCCCACGATCAATTGGTAAACCATTAGCTGGTCAGCGGCCAACTATAAAAAAATACATCACCTCGATTAGCTCTACGCCTGAGCCCGCGATATGGTCATGTGATACTGGTCAGCGGATACCTTGTTTTGACAGCTGTCAATTGACCATAACATGGAAGTTCAATATCAAAGATTTAACATTAACCAAGGCGGTAATTGTCCTGTGACTCCCCTCCCCCTCCCCTAGAGTCTGTACGGACGGACGCTCGGAAATTTTCTTGGCTTGATGGTTTACCAAAATTTCTTACCCATGGCGCTCCGCTAGCGCGCTTCGCGCGCTGGAGCTCCGCTATTAATAATAATTTCTTCGATTTGTTGAAGATCCTTCCGAGAAAGTTTTGATAACCAGATTTAAATGCTTAAACACAGCTTTTGCGTCTGCGATCCCCTGTGATAGCAACACTCCAAGGTAAAATAGCTAAGTAAACTCTGGTATAGAAATTTACCCCCTGCCTCTTTACAATGTTGTGTAGCATGAAGCAAAAGTAACTTCTCTTTCTGCCTATATTTTGCTATATTCTTGTACGTTTGTTCACACTGGGCAACTTGGCATTCATGACGAATTGTTTCATTATCTTTGCCCGGAATAGGTTTTCCAAGGTTTTCTAACTGGAATTGTACCTTGGTATGGCTGTGAGTACTTTTTACAAGTGCTGTGCTATCTATAAATAGTGGTTTCTATAGCAAGTAGGACTTCATATATTATTTCAGCGGTTTAGTTTACCAGCTGACGTTTCAAGCGTTAGTCCTCTATCAATGGAAACTTGTCCACAACGAAGAACAACGGAAGCAACATGCGAGTTGGTTTTTGTCTAATTATTTCCAGAAGCACTGTAATTTGAATTTGCACGATATACGCATTTCTGATCCACAGAATAAAAAATATATATCACAATGGGTTCTTAAAATTGGAGTTTTAATTGATATAATCAACAAACTAATATAAATTATTTGTCATGATCCTTAAAAAAACTACAAGAAGACATGGAGAGGTAGAATGACTTCTGCTCTAGTTGCATAGGAGCGCGTGTGCATATTTCATTGGTTGAAGATGAATTGGCTAAACCCGTTTCTTTATTGGTGCTATAGGTATATGTAACAGGACTTCGTGTTGTCGTATTTGTCAAAACGGGATTTGTTTGCCCAAAAATTGATCATTCTCATTTTGTTAAGTTCATTTTGGACGACAAAGAAATGGTTGTTTGAATTTAAATAGGCAAATAACATAATTTAATTTGGAGATGAGTGTTTCTTTTCAAAACCAAAATTAACATAATATTATTTTTCAATAGCTAGAAACACGACCCCGCAGCCAAGCAAACCTTTCGCTTTTAACCAATATCGTGTATAAATATGTAGAGCGGTAGAGCGGGTTTCTTTAACCCGTGAAACAGCATGCAACAATCAGTGTGTAATAGTCAAAACTAAACATAAGAAAACAATGGGATAAGTGTGTAATACTGGCAGCTTTTAGAGTCGTAAAAACGACCTATACTTTGCTCTCAGGAGGAAAAACTTTTTAGAGTTTGGCAATAATTAGCACTTTTCAAGATTCATTTACTTGCTTCACAATACCAAGTCACCTGTAGCTGTCAATCATTTATTTGCTGTTATGTGATATATAGTGGATCTGCACGCAGTGTTTTCGCACTAATATGCAGCACTTCCCCGATTACTAGGATACGACGTTTGGAAACAGTCCTACTGTTTAAGTCTATATTTAATCCTAGCACGATCTTATGCTATCCTCATATTCAACCTTATCCATTTTATAAATGGCCGCGGAAAAAGTACTTGTTGTTGCATTCCAGCTATTTATCGCCAACTACGCGTTTTCTCAAGGTAAGCGGTGAATACACGGTACTGTGGGAAGAAAAAATAGCTAGTTTTAAACGCCGTTCGACTTGGCCTTATAACACACACAGAGTCAGGAGAAGTATTTATATCGAAACCTCGGATTGTTCATCAGTCTGTTTTTCTTCTATTGAAACTAAAAAAAGGAAATTAATCCATTTGATTCCATTTCACACGCGTAAACTTGCAAGGTGGTGTTTGTTCTAGTCTAGTCTAGGTTATCAGTTGTCATATTTTACTAGTTTTGAATACGAGTTTAGAGACTCTGAACTCCTAAAAAAAACTTGTTTCGTCAGTTTACAAGGAGAGATGTATCATGACAACGGAAGTTTCAAACTAGGGTCAAATTAATTCATTAATTCCACCTGTTGTCACTAACAGGTCACATTTATCTGTTTCAAGGTTCTCTTATGCGCAGTATATCGGTGCGAATTTGTTCGAGTTTGTCGTGTTTCCCCCTACATGACTGATAAAAAAGCTTTTTCAGTTTAAATTCTTCAGAGATCGGCAAAGCCTTCCTCAATGGCATTAAATGCAACAACAAAAAGTAGCATTCATCAAGATACAGCTTATTAAGACAGGTGACTGCTGTTTAAATTATGTTAAGTCATAAGGACGCAAAAAAATAAAGTTTCTTTTACTTTTTTAAGTCATCTCAACAACAAACTAACTTCAAGCGTTGTACCGGTTAGTTGTTTTCGATTAAGGATATTATTTTAAATTTCTATTAACAAACAGCTCATCAGGAAAAACAAGCAAACACTACCGCAGTAAATTGCGCGACAGCTCAAATGATATTGGCATAAGCCAATAAATATTTAATGAAGATTCTTAGTTAAATATGTCAGCCATTCAACTTAGTGCTAAAAGGAAGCTATTAAATATCATCCTGGTCTTATGTAGTCAGGATACAGGACCTTGCATGGCAAACAGTTTCGAACCCAGGAGTATTACTAGTTGAACAATGTGATTGTCCGGGCATGAGGGTAGTTCTGACTGTACTTCTATTGCTGACTAACGTTTCGACAATTGTGACTCTAAAGATGACTTCCGCTCTTGCAGGTGGTCGAAAAGTCAGTCACCAAGACGAACAACATTTCCAAGAACTATCCTTACTCGGACGATCACAGCCATTTCAAAAGCCACCTTATACTGTGAGATTCATCAAATATTAGACATCAACATTTAAACTCTATTGAGGGGGGGGGGGGGGGAATGTTTGCTGCCCTGCTGTCCCTTCCACCATTTTTTACGGAATGTGTCACTTCCCGCGTTCTTTGCCATCATTAGATACTTGCAGAATTGTGGAGTTTACCGAACCCGTGGCAGGCAGCTACTTAGAACATCACGTGATACAATCGACTCTGGTTGATAACAATGACCAATGTAAGGTAAACTGCTATGTGGAAGAGTCGTGCTTGTCATACAATCTCGGGATGCTGAGATCTGGGGACAAATTTATCTGTGAGCTTAGTGACTCAGATCATTACCAGCATCCGGAACATATGGTTTCCAGAAAAGGTTTCTCATATCATCCAACAGCGGTAAGTATCTACATGAAATGTGTGATTACTACTGTAAAATAGAACTGGTTAAAACTTTATTGCTTAAAGTTAAGAGAAAAGTAAAGTGAAAATTAAATAGTGTTGTGCGGTGGATGCATGTTCGTCATAACTCATAGTAACACAAAAGAATCTAGGATAAATTGCCATTGGGAAACTCCGAAACGTTTTCCAATGACTCACCCGTTTCAAACAGTATCAAGTCTATCAATGTAAGCAGGGTTTCGGCGTTTTTTGTATATTCTTTAATGGAATTTCCTTCAACCTTCTACAACCCAGTAATAATGTAATATTAAGGTTCATACGATATTGTGTTGCTTAGCAGAACTAATCAGAAAAAAAATAACATATCGAAATTTAAGCTTGTTGTACTGGCTCAATATTAACCGAGCAGGAGGTCTGTATGGGAGAATCTTGGCCGAGGTCGTGATTTAAGACCGAACGCAGTGAGGTCTGTACTCACGACCGAGGTCAAGATTCTCCCATACAGACCGACTAAGCTCGGTTAATAAGATGTTTATTATATGGCAAAACTAGATAAAAATCATTTCAGTTTAAAGTACACTTCGGCTCGCCGTAGTCGCTGACATTTTGCTAGGGAACGGCGATCACGGAAAAATTTGAACAAGAGAAGGTAGATTCTATATCATCGGCAGGTGTGTTTTCAAATTTTCTTGCCTCTGTTATCGACTGATAGAATATTCTTACAGGCATTTTAGTCGTTATTAATCGTGTTCAGTGCTTTTAACTTCCGGTCTTGCAATTACTTCGCGAATTCGTCTAGCTGGTGTTTTGATTTCGTGCCTGTGAACTGAGCCACAATTTGCTAAAGATTCCCTGTTTTTGTTATCTCTTTTCGCGTCAAGCTTTGGTTCTTCCATTTATTACTTTTTAGCAGAAACAAGTCAACGTGTTTGCATTTTTGTTTGTAAATTTTTCAGCGCAAGTGCAACCGGTCTAGATACCGGTCTAGATGGGAAAAGCTAGACCGCGATCGATTTTAGCCAATCAAATTTGCGAATTTGGTAGTTGCCAGTCCTTGTGAGACATGGCCATATAATAAAAGAAGATAATCTGAATTCAATATCTGGCATTGTTATTTTTACCAACGATCTCGGTTAATCCTCACTGTATAATAAAAGAGCGCTTTAAACACGTTAGTTTTTAGCAAACGTTCAGTAATAAATTCAAACACAAAATTCACACCGTAACGAAAACCCCCGGGAACTTATATGAGCCAAATTAACAATGATTTTTAACTTTTTCTGTTTTACTGCAAATGGTAAATGCTCATGGGTTTAATCCGAGAATTAATTTCCAAACGTTTCAGGAATTCCTTTTAATTTGTTTTTAACAGACGTTGTGTGCCGGCTTCCCTTGTCCTCCTGCTTCATCTTGTGTACCCGATCAACAAGGAAACCTTCGTTGCGTTTGCCCCTCTTACTGGCCTAAAGTAAAAAACTGCGAGAAAGGTATGTAATAACAATAATCGGGAAATGATTTCTCTTTTTCTTAGACCAGGTGATATATGTAGTCAGCATCACGATAGTTGTGGGAGACGCGGTGGCCTTATTGTGCCTTGGACACCGGATCGAGCGGTCCTGGGTCGAGTTTGGTGCTGGGGTCATGTTTTGTTCCTGGACAAGGCACCTTACTTTCACAGTGCATGTAAAAATGGACACCGGCAAATTGGCAGCTTTGTTTTGCGATTCTTCAACAGATTGTAAAGAAATGAACAAAAAGTCAATGTGGGAAGTCTTAAAATTTCTAATGTTTCTTCCCACGCGGCATTAGATCTTGCCCATTTTTCAACTGCTAGGCGAGTGCAAATGTGATCGCTAAACGATTAGATGAACATCACCAGTTGAATCAATTTGCTAAATAGATCCCCT
>OY855904.1:8703069-8708069 GCA_963693305.1 Meandrina meandrites
CCACCCGCGCGTACAGACTCTGGGGGAGGGGGAGTGGAGTCCTAAGGCAGCCCGACCGGGGGTGGGGGAGGAGAATAGGCTGTGAGAGATCGGGAGCAGATGGCACATCTTATCCCTACTTACGTACGTAAACAGAGCTTACAACTTTGACATCCATGTTATGATCAATTGACAGCTGTCAAAACAAGGTATCCGTTGACCAGTATCACGTTGCTATATCTGGACATTTCATTTCAACTTAAACGAAGCAATTGTATGAAAAGGCGGCAATCTCGTTTGCACGTTGTTCACTGCTGAATTGAAAGACGGGAAGAAAGCGTGCTGGAGGACATAGATCTTCGTGAATATTCTCGCTTTATTTACTTATCTACAGCATGGAAAGTTATGCCAAGTGATTTAGGATAACCTCTTAACGGGAAGATCCGAAATAATTGTTGACCTGAAGATGATATATCGGAGTACGAGTCAAAAACAGCGAGAGTTGAAGCACTGTCTTCGGTTCCTGCGTGCTCAGAGCCGGTCAAGTTGACTGAAGTGACGGATAAAAGACTGTTAAAAGCTACACCGAAAGGAAGAAAGATGTTGATCTTCGCTGATAATTCAAATTGCGTATATGTCCGTGGTGTGAGATTATTACGAACATTGGACGAAACTACCGTTTTCGATGCTTCGTCTCCGATGTTATTTGGCTGGTGAAAGCTTTATTTGCCCTGCAGAATTTACAAGCCTTCTCAAAATATGAGGTAACAAACGTAAATGCACATATTTTGTTATGAGAATCTGTTTATACTTCATTTATGAGCGAATTCGATGTTGTGTCGGTTTTCAGATCTTCCCGTCAACTATATAATATAAGCTTAAATTTCGTTAAAACGGCTGCTTTCAAACCTCTTAGCTTTAATCACTTTTGTGAACTTTTTGCCTATTAAATGTTTCGTTTCAAATAGTGTTTTTTTAGTTAGTGGAGTTAACTGTGAGGTTCATCGTTGGATTTTGAAAAGAATATTCAATTATTGAGCTACACGGATCAAAAACATGATTTCGCACGCTGCATTTGCAGAAAAATCCCGCAAACAAATCAAAGCAAAAAACGAGTAAACCTTCGGCAACGATACTTCACACCAACGAATTAAACGATTTATTATCCAACTGCTCTATTTCACTCGCTTGCACTGATTTTTGTCATTTTGGTGAGTGTGTTGAAATCTCGTACGCGTGATAAATTTTTAGATTCGTAAACGAGTATTTACGCCGGTTTTTATATTGCGAGTTGCCTGTGCTTGGGTGAGTGAGTTCAGACTTTTCCTGACGCATATTTGCCTGTTAGAAACGAAGGAAATTCATTCACTTCTCTGCATAAAATTCTCTAGGGTATTTAGCAATGTGTACGAAAAAACATGCAGCGTACACTGGCGTAGTAATCATGCAACCAAACCAAGATGGTTCAAAACTACATTGTAAGCGTATTAGACAGCGAGCACCACTTCCTAAATCACAAACTGTCATAATTCTTACACAAAAAACTGCTTAAGAATGACTTAAACCGGCTCCCAATGAATTTGCTGAGTTAGTTTTGGCGCTGTGATTTTCTTTGTTGTGGCGTGAGTTCATTTTGTTTTAATAGCCGCGAGTTCACTTTGTTCAGTGCATTGAGTTGATCTGTTTGCCTTGAGTTGATCTTTTTGCCTTGACTATTTTGAAGTATATCAAAACAAATTTATTCCCTTCACCAAGGCCCTTTTTACATTGAATAACCCTTAGAGTTATGAAAAGTCTTAACACTAAAATTTGATGTGTGCGTCTACGTGCGTACGTGCATGAGGAACCCAATAAAGTGCAGCGAGATGTACCTATATGGGCAACCGTATACGCTTAGAAATAGTGTGGCTACTTATTAATTGGGAAACAGTGCAAGCTCGAGCAAAAAAAATAATAAATAGGAGCTCCGCTTTTAGGCCTGCCTAAATCTATATATTATTGATATATATGGGTTATTGACCAAGCGTGAGGTCAAGATGGCGGGATATTGGCCGAGTTGTTTTTTTGCGTGTTTATGGACCGAGACGAAGTCGAGGTCCATAAACACGCCAAAAGAGAACGAGGCCAATATCCTGCCATCTTGAACGAACAAGCTTGGTCAATAAAGGATTTATTATATGACTTTTTTCGAGCACTGAAAAGAAAGCCAGTTGTATGTACAATCATTGGCGCACGCTAAATCATTTCATTGGTTTAAAAGTTTAATGAGTGACTGTCAAATGCTTGAATGAATCGAGACGAAGTAAACGATGCGACAACAACGAAATTCACCTCATTTTAACCCTCAAAAGGATATTGAAATGGCTTAAATTTGCGAAACAACGTTGAGTTTGAAACCTTAAAAGAAGAATGTCCATTCCATCCGGCCAGCTTTTGATTATTGGACGGTTTGCAGAGTATTTGCTCGCTTCTGGCGCTTTAGTGGTGCAAACCTGCGGTGACATACACGAGCTGAATTTTGAAATTGTGATTGTTGAAAGCGTTTGGGATTTTAATACCACTTCACAGGAAAAGCTTGAACTTTTCCACATCATTAGTTTAAATGCTCGACTCACCCTTACTCGACGTGAGCGATAGAGGCTTCGGTGAAAAGATGTTAGGTTTGCCGTGCCGTCCGCTTTCTTCCGTTTTTGAGTCTAATGCGCATGCGCTTTAGACTCTATGTAGTGGAAAGAAAGCTGTTAGCAATCCCAAGGGAATGGTTCGGGATCGATAATCGTTCGGCCTAATTGTGCTTAAACAATAGCCCGCCTCATTGCGGGCTTGATGCGATGATCGTAATCCAATCAGGAAGCAAGGATGTTGTTAACGAAGCAACGGTCGAACGGAGCTCGAGCATGACACGAACTTGCAACAGAAATTGTCATGTATGTAATTGGAATAAATGTTTTACAGTGCAAAATAATACGAATCCTCGTTTTCAAGTTCGAAGCCACTGAAAATGTTCTCCTTCCAGCTGCATGTTTTTTTGAGTTATTTTTTTCAAAAAAATAACTCTTAGTCGGCGTGAAGACGTATTTGGCTATTAAGTGGGTGGATGTTGGATGTTGGATGTTGGATGTTGGATGTTGGTTGGGTGGATCATTCATGTATGTATTTCACACCAATCAGATTTGGGATTCTATCAAGGGCCAATCAAATTGCGGCTTGTATATATGGATCGTTTCATGAATATTTGTTTTGGATTCAAGGTACGGCCATCTTTGTTTTGCTACAGATTCGACCTTATTAGGCTGTGTTGGCCTGAAGTCTCTATTCCAGTTCTTGATTTTTATGTAGCTTTGGGTGAGAATATTGTGTGTGGGTTCTGAAACTGAAAAGTGTTTGGAAATTTCATGGTGGTGAAGGTGATTCTCTTGGTTTACGGAATTAACTAGTTCAGTTGACGACAGAATATGGGTATAGTATTTGTTGACCACTTCATTTACAATTTATGATGTTTTTGAGTAGAATAAATACGTGTATTGAGAATAAATTAAATGTTGTGACTTCCATTTTTTATGTCAGTGTTGTGTGTTTGCTCAACGTTTTGTTTTGGTCCCCAAATGAGAACAAACTGACGCACTGTGGGTTGTTTGTAAGGGCGAGTGTTAAAGAAATTAAGCGAGAAATCTTTGAGATTCTAACCGCGCGGTGTTTAAACTGTTTTCTCTCGGTTAAAAGTATAGCATTAGTAGGAGCTTTGGCTAAGTAATAACACGAGCGACCATAAACCTCTCAAGGTTTTCCCCCAAAGAATAACGTATTTGTAATAGGTTGAGGCATGTGGGTTTATTTGGGTTCAAGAGTTGCCAAATAATAGGTATTTTCGTGAGGTTGGAATGTGGTCGGAGAAGGTTCGACGTTTCCTGCTTAGGAATAGTAGGACTTCACATGGGCGGTCATGAGTTATTTATTGTACGATCGTTTGAAAAGCTCGAAACGTGATGATGTTACAAGAGCACGTTTTGTCTGCTCGGCAAATATCAAATTTCCCCTCAGGTGTTTTGACAACGTAGTTGGATGGCACGGAAAGAGAAAATAATCATTTGTGCCGCGAGTGAGGGCCGCAGGAAGGTATAGTAGTCGTTGTGCGAGTCTCGCATTTCAAGCTTCGCATCCGATTGTTGATGGCTATCTTTAGTAGTACGGCCGTGCAATGCGGTTATTTCCGTACCAATGACGTAATGCTTGCAAGTGTTTACGTCGGCCAAATTTATTTTCTTCAGTTCTCTGAACTCGCCTCGATGAAACAGCCAAAATATTCACTTCAACTGGCTAAACCGACAAGAAATAGTCGCAAAATTGCAAACAAATTAACGACCGTCGCTTCTGGCGAAATAAACAAGCAAAGTAAACATAAATTGTCACGTACCGAAAGTGAAAGCTGCAACGTCAGCGCATTCCATGGCTGACGCAATACCTTTTTAGTGTATTTAATATTCCCAACGCAAAGCGGTTGCAGTTACATGTACGTTTACTCATAGGCAAAAGAAAAAAAAAGACAGCCAGCTTTTTGGTAGTCTCCTTTACAGCCGTTGTTTGGGCTCGTCACGCAAAAAACAACGGCTGAAAAGAAAACTAGCTTTTTGGGTGTGCAGTCAAGCGTGTCACACAACTTCATCGACAGCTATTTTTAGCACGGCCGTGGGAATATCGGTACTGATCATGTTACGCTTACAAGTTAGGGCACGTTTCTGCTTCTGGTTGCGAAATTACATATTGTACCAGTCCAAGTAAAATCGTCACGTGGTTTGGCCGAAATGCACTGGTGACTAGAGTTGTTTGTTTCTCGCGTTCGTCGAAAGAAAGTCGTCCTTGCTTGCAGAAAGGTTTCTGTTTTATATTGATGATGAAAATAATGGAGCCATTTCAGAAACCCGAGAATACTTTGTTCTTGTTCCATCTGGCTATTCGTTTGCAATTTCTGGGTCAATTTGGCTTTCTTAGTGAGCGTGTTTGCGATTTTGTGATCATGTTTA